>JAVTVY010019067.1:0-77701 GCA_036873755.1 Hanleya hanleyi
TCTTTCCATCAGTCGTCGGGAAAGATATCGCCTGACGACCAATTTATTCTTCCTGTCTAAAAAATAATCACATATGCATGACAGGACGCCAAACCGAGTAATCATTTCTTTGTTATAAAGCTAGTTGCGCACAATGCAAACAACGAGAGAGAAGGTTGGTCATCATAGTTACAATCCACGGGTTTAGGCATCTGTAGGCCGCCATAGCTCAGTCGGTACAGCATCGGTGTGTTTAGCCGGAGTCGTGGGTTCGAATCACGCTGTGACTGGCAATATGCCATACCAAATATTTTCCATGCAGGAATACATTTCAATGAAGGGAACATGTCTTGCTTTAAGGCCTATGAACGAAAAACAGTTACGTCGCATTCGTGTAAATGTTTCAAATGTAAGCATTAATTGGACCCTACCTGTTGCACCTTTTTAAAGTTATCAGAGCTTGACGAATTGTTTATCTCCATGATCCTGACCAGAGTCATACACATGTAGAGTTGATAGGACAACAGGCCTTGAACCTTCACTTACATGTGCATTTTTCTTGATCGGCGATGAATTTTGTTTTCTGGATCTAGATATTTGAATTCTTGAAATTCTGTCATATAAATAAATGTTTCACTTCAACATAAAATTTACACTTCAAGTAAATATTGGAAATCGGTCCTGTTTCAGATTGAAATCGCCTCTCTGTTATGTGGTAATGCAGCTTTTAAAGGAATCACTCGAGTGAAACGTTACAGACAAGTCATACATTTTTAAATAGATGAGTATATGCTTACCCATAATCCAACCACCAACACAATGATGAAGTAGGCTGCAATGCTGGCGTAATCGCCCCAATTTAAATCCTCTGATCGGTTCATCATCTCGTCTGATTGTTATAGTATCAGTTATAACACGTAAGTTAAAGGTGAGTATTCCTGGTTAAAAGCAGTTATCACTAGAACTATATCCAAAAATTAAACGTTTGTGTTTGTTTGCCTAACTTTCAACAAAACTGAATCAAGAAACCGGGAATTTCTTTTGGTAAGTCCTCAGATGTACTTGTACATGTATGCCCTGTAGACTGGAGAAACCGTACGAACTGTTAAAACTGTCAGAGCATCTTCATCGGAACTCAGGATAAATATATACGCAAATGCTAAATATAGGACAAACGCTCATCCTCAAACAGCTATACACGGATTTACTCTAGTTTAACTTATTTTTACAGTTAGCAGATAGCGAGTATGCCTGGGTTAATAACGAGAGATCTTGAAGGATCTTGGCGCCCACCATTGTCAGATTATTGTAAGCTAATAACAAGAGGATCTGTTTGTTCATTGTTACTAGGAACAAGCAATTGATTTGTAATTTTGTTTACAGAATTTCGAATTTGGGCGAAAAAGCTCGAAAAAGGGACACTGGAAAACACCAAGATATCAGCTTTCTAAGTTTCAGGAGTTTCAAGATTTCTACAAACTGTACTTATGTCGGTTGTTATAGTACAAGAGAATTGAGCAAAGTTAGTCTCGTTTTGTATTATTTTATTTTATTTTATTTTTTATTTTTGCACGTGTCATCATTGGGTACTGGAAGCGAAGACAAATCTCTTTGACACTTTGGCATAAGCTATGAAACATACTTACGATTTTATAATTAGGAACGAATGCTAATTCTGTTCTATTTACTGGGCTAGTTTGAGATATCTCTTTTAAGATACCGTGCTTGAAAATAGTAAGATTGCACAATACTTAATACTGAAGGGATCCGGTCCGCGCAGTAATTTGAAGCTTCGAATCCTGATTATCTCCCTTGGATGGAACCATGCAGTAGTCTACAGTTGTCGAGTTGTAACGTTGTGTCACAAGAGTGACGCCTCTTCATGTAGCCGACCCGCCGGCAGACGAAACGGCGGGGCAGTTCACTAAACTGCATGGACTAAAGAAAACTTGAAGAAATACATTTTAATTTCGATTTATTTGAACTCCTTGATATGGAAGGTGAAGGTACCGATATTCTGTATAGTCAATATATAGAATATGCCCCACCGTTTTATCCGCCGACTCTTGTGATGCAACGTCACAACTCGGGAATACCGTCTTAATTTGAAGCGTAACTTGGATTTTCGAATCGGACCAAAAAAGGTATCTTGAACAACTAGGCCCCATGTGGGACCTGTGTACCAAATTTCAGAAAGATCCATGCAGTGCTTCTTGAGAAATCACGGTAACAAAGTTTCATGAGGAAATCCAAGATGGGCGCCTGGTGGCCATATTGGATTTTCGAATCGGATCGAAAAAGGTATTTTGCACAACTAGACCCAGAGGGGAACCTATGTACCAAATTTGAGAAAGATCCATGCAGTGCTTCCTGAGAAATCACGATAACAAATTTGCATGGAGAAATCCAAGATGGCCGCCTGATGGACATATTGGATTTTTCAATCGGACCGGAAAAGGTATCTTGCGCAACTAGACCCCAAGGGAAAGCGTGTACCAAATTTGAGAAAGATCCATGCAGTAGTTCCTGAGAAATCGCGATAACAAGATTTCATGGAGAAATCCAAGATGGCCGCCTTGTGGCCATATTGGATTTTCAATTCGGACCGAAAAAGGTATGTTGCACAACTAGACCCTAAGGGGAACCTGTGGACCAAATTTGAGAAAGATCCATGTAGTACTTCCTGAGAAATCGCGATAACAAAGTTTCATGGGGAAATTCAAGATGGCTGCCTGGTGGCTATATTGGATTTTCGAATCGGTCCAGAAAAAGTATCCTGCACAACTAGACCCCAAGGGGAACCTATGTTCCAAATTTGAGAAAGATCCATACAGTACTTCCTGAGAAATGACGATAACAATGTTTCATAGGGAAATCGAAGATGGCTGCCTGGTGTCCATGTTATACTTTCGAATCGGATCAGAGAAGGTATCTTGCACAACTAGACCCCAAGGGGAACCTGTGTACCAAAATTGAGAAAGATCCATGAAGTAGTTCCTGAGAAATCGCGATAACAAGGTTTCATGGGGAAATCCAAGATGGCTGCCTGGTGGCCATATTGGATTTTCGAATCGGACCAGAAAAGGTATTCTGCACAACTAGACCACAAGGGAAACCTGTGTACCAAATTTGAGACAGATCCATGTAGTAGTTCCTGAGAAATCGCGATAACAATGTTTCATGAGGAACTCCGAGATGGCTGCCTTGTGGCTATATTGGATTTTCGAATGGGACCAGAAGAGGTATCTTGCACAACTAGACCCCAAGGAGAACATGTGTACCAATTTGAGAAAGATCCATGCAGTACTTCCTGAGAAATGCCGATAACAATGTTTCATGAGGAAATCCAAGATGGTTGCCTGGTGGCTATATTGGATTTTCGAATCAGACCAAAAAAGGTATCTTGCACAACTAGACCGCAAGGGGAAGCGTGTACCAAATTTGAGAAAGATCCATGCAGTAGTTCCTGAGAAATCGTGATAATAAGATTTCATGGCGAAATCCAAGATGGCTGCCTGGTGGCCATATTGGATTTTCGATTCGGACCAAAACAGTTATCTTGCACAACTACACCCTAAGGGGAACCTGTGGACCAAATTTGAGAAAGATCCATACAGTACTTCCTGAGAAATCGCGATAACAAAGTCTCATGGGGAAATTCAAGATGGCTGCCTGGTGGCCATATTGGATTTTCGAATCGGACCAGAAATGGTATCCTGCACAACTAGACCCCAAGGGGAACCTATGTGCCAAATTTGAGAAAGATCCATACAGTACTTCCTGAGAAATGACGATAACAAGGTTTCATGGGGAAATCCAAGATGGCTGCCTGGTGGCCATATTGGATTTTCGAATCGGATCAGAAAAGGTATCTTGCACAACTAGACCCCAAGGGGAACCTGTGTACCAAAATTGAGAAAGATCCATGAAGTAGTTCCTGAGAAATCGCGATAACAAGGTTTCATGGGGAAATCCAAATGGCTGCCTGGTGGCCATATTGGATTTTCGAGTCGGACCAGAAAAGGTATCTTGCACAACTAGACCCTAAGGGGAACCTGTGTACCAAATTTGAGAAAGATCCATGCAGAACTTCCTGAGAAATGACGATAACAATGTTTCATGGGTAAATCCAAGATGGCTGCCTGGTGGCCATATTGGATTTTCAAATCGAACCAAAAAAGGTATCTTGCACAACTACACCCCAAGGAGAACCTGTGTACCAAACTTGAGAAAGATTCATGCTGTAGTTCCTGAGAAATCGCGATAACAAGGTTTCATGGGGAAATCCAAGATGGCTGCCTGATGGCCATATTGGATTTTCGAATCGGCCCAAAAAAGGTATCTTGCACGACTAGACCCCAAGGGGAACCTGTGTACCAAATTTGAGAAAGATCCATGCAGAACTTCCTGAGAAATGACGATAACGATGTTTCATGGGTAAATCCAAGATGGCTGCCTGGTGGCCATATTGGATTTTCGAATCGAATCAAAAAAGGTATCTTGCACAACTACACCCCAAGGGGAACCTGTGTACATAAATTTGAGAAAGTTCCTGAGAAATCGCGATAACAAGAGCAAGATATGTATTGTCCACCATCATTGTCAACCAGGATCAAGGTTTTCCTTCAGACTAAAACATTGATGGGGTAAAGAGCAAGATATTTATTGTCCACCGTCATTGTCGACCAGGATCAAGGTTTTCCTTCAGACTAAAACACTGATGGAGTAAGAGCAAGATATTTATTGTCGTCCGTCATTGTCGACCAGGACCAATATTTTCCTTCAGGCTAAAACACTGATGGAATAAGAGCAAGATATTTATTAACGACCGTCACTGTCGACCAGGACCAATGTTTTCCTTCAGAATAAAACACTGATGAAGTAAGAGCAAGATATTTATTGTCGAACGTCATTGTCGACCAGGGCCAATGTTTTCCTTCAGACTAAAACACTGATGAAGTAAGAGCAAGATATTTATTGTCGACCGTCATTGTCGACCAGGATCAATGTTTTCCTTCAGCCTAAAACACTGATGAAGCAAGAGCAAGATATTTATTGTCGACCGTCATTGTCGACCAGGACCAATGTTTTCCTTCAGACTAAAACACTGCTGGAGTAAGAGCAAGATATTTATTGTCGACCGTCATTGAAGTAAGAGCAAGATATTTATTGTCGATCGTCATTGTCGACCAGGACCAATGTTTTCCTTCAGACTAAAACACTGCTGGAGTAAGAGCAAGATATTTATTGTCGACCGTCATTGTCGACCAGGACCAATGTTTTCCTTCGGGCTAAAACACTGATGGAGTAAGGGCAAGGTATTTATTGTCGACCGTCATTGTTCACCAGGATCAAGGTTTTCCTTCAGACTAAAACACTGATGAAGTAAGAGCAAGATATTTATTGTCGACCGTCATTGTCGACCAGGACCAATGTTTTCCTTCAGCCTAAAACACTGATGGAGTAAGGGCAAGGTATTTATTGTCGACCGTCATTGTTCACCAGGATCAAGGTTTTCCTTCAGACTAAAACACTGAGAGAATAAGATCATGATATTTATTGTCCACCGTCATTGTCGACAAGGACCAATGTTTTCCTTCAGACTAAAACACTGATGGAGTAAGAGCAAGATATTTATTGTCGGCCGTCATTGTCGACCAGGACCAATGTTTTCCTTCAGACTAAAACACTGCTGGAGTAAGAGCAAGATATTTATTGTCGACCGTCATTGTCGACCAGGACCAGTGTTTTCCTTCAGGCTAAAACACTGATGGAGTAAGATCATGATATTTATTGTCGACCGTCATTGTCGACAAGGACCAATGTTTTCCTTCAGACTAAAACACTGAGAGAGTAAGATCATGATATTTATTGTCGACCGTCATTGTCGACAAGGACCAATGTTTTCCTTCAGACTAAAACACTGAGAGAGTAAGATCATGATATTTATTGTCGACCGTCATTGTCGACCAGGACCAATGTTTTCCTTCAGGCTAAAACACTGATGGAGTAAGGGCAAGGTATTTATTGTCGACCGTCATTGTTCACCAGGATCAAGGTTTTCCTTCAGACTAAAACACTGAGAGAGTAAGATCATGATATTTATTGTCCACCGTCATTGTCGACAAGGACCAATGTTTTCCTTCAGACTAAAACACTGATGGAGTAAGAGCAAGATATTTATTGTCGGCCGTCATTGTCGACCAGGACCAATGTTTTCCTTCAGACTAAAACACTGCTGGAGTAAGAGCAAGATATTTATTGTCGACCGTCATTGTCGACCAGGACCAATGTTTTCCTTCAGGCTAAAACACTGATGGAGTAAGATCATGATATTTATTGTCGACCGTCATTGTCGACCAGGACCAATGTTTTCCTTCAGACTAAAACACTGAGAGAGTAAGATCATGATATTTATTGTCGACCGTCATTGTCGACCAGGACCAATGTTTTCCTTCAGACTAAAACACTGCTGGAGTAAGAGCAAGATATTTATTGTCGACCGTCATTGTCGACCAGGACCAATGTTTTCCTTCAGGCTAAAACACTGATGGAGTAAGGGCAAGATATTTATTGTCGACCGTCATTGTCGACCAGGACCAATGTTTTCCTTCAGGCTAAAACACTGATGGAGTAAGGGCAAGATATTTATTGTCGGCCGTCATTGTCGACCAGGACCAATGTTTTCCTTCAGACTAAAACACTGCTGGAGTAAGAGCAAGATATTTATTGTCGACCGTCATTGTCGACAAAGACCAATGTTTTCCTTCAGGCTAAAACACTGATGGAGTAAGGGCAAGATATTTATTGTCGACCGTCATTGTTCACCAGGATCAAGGTTTTCCTTCAGACTAAAACACTGAGAGAGTAAGATCATGATATTTACTGTCGACCGTCATTGTCGACAAGGACCAATGTTTTCCTTCAGACTAAAACACTGAGAGAGTAAGATCATGATATTTATTGTCGGCCGTCATTGTCGACAAGGACCAATGTTTTCCTTCAGACTAAAACACTGAGAGAGTAATATCATGATATTTATTGTCGACCGTGCCAATGTTTTCCTTCAGACTAAAACACTGATCCAGTAAGGGCAAGATATTTATTGTCGACCGTCATTGTCGACCAGGACCAATGTTTTCCTTCAGGCTAAAACACTGATGGAGTAAGGGCAAGATATTTATTGTCGGCCGTCATTGTCGACCAGGACCAATGTTTTCCTTCAGACTAAAACACTGCTGGAGTAAGAGCAAGATATTTATTGTCGACCGTCATTGTCGACAAAGACCAATGTTTTCCTTCAGGCTAAAACACTGATGGAGTAAGGGCAAGATATTTATTGTCGACCGTCATTGTTCACCAGGATCAAGGTTTTCCTTCAGACTAAAACACTGAGAGAGTAAGATCATGATATTTATTGTCGACCGTCATTGTCGACAAGGACCAATGTTTTCCTTCAGACTAAAACACTGAGAGAGTAATATCATGATATTTATTGTCCACCGTCATTGTCGACAAGGACCAATGTTTTCCTTCAGACTAAAACACTGAGAGAGTAAGATCATGATATTTATTGTCGACCGTCATTGTCGACAAGGACCAATGTTTTCCTTCAGACTAAAACACTGAGAGAGTAAGATCATGATATTTATTGTCGACCGTCATTGTCGACAAGGACCAATGTTTTCCTTCAGACTAAAACACTGAGAGAGTAAGATCATGATATTTATTGTCGACCGTCATTGTCGACAAGGACCAATGTTTTCCTTCAGACTAAAACACTGATGAGAGTAAGATCATGATATTTATTGTCGACCGTCATTGTCGACAAGGACCAATGTTTTCCTTCAGACTAAAACACTGAGAGATTAAGATCATGATATTTATTGTCGACCGTCATTGTCGACAAGGACCAATGTTTTCCTTCAGACTAAAACACTGAGAGAGTAAGATGATGATATTTATTGTCCACCGTCATTGTCGACAAGGACCAATGTTTTCCTTCAGACTAAAACACTGAGAGAGTAAGATGATGATATTTATTGTCGACCGTCATTGTCGACAAGGACCAATGTTTTCCTTCAGACTAAAACACTGAGAGAGTAAGATCATGATATTTATTGTCGACCGTCATTGTCGACAAGGACCAATGTTTTCCTTCAGACTAAAACACTGAGAGAGTAAGATGATGATATTTATTGTCCACCTTCATTGTCGACAAGGACCAATGTTTTCCTTCAGGCTAAAACACTGATGGAGTAAGGGCAAGATATTTATTGTCGGCCGTCATTGTCGACCAGGACCAATGTTTTCCTTCAGACTAAAACACTGCTGGAGTAAGATCATGATATTTATTGTCGACCGTCATTGTCGACAAGGACCAATGTTTCTCTTTCAGACTAAAACACTGAGAGAGTAAGATCATGATATTTATTGTCGACCGTCATTGTCGACAAGGACCAATGTTTTCCTTCAGACTAAAACACTGAGAGAGTAAGATCATGATATTTATTGTCGACCGTCATTGTCGACAAGGACCAATGTTTTCCTTCAGACTAAAACACTGAGAGAGTAAGATGATGATATTTATTGTCCACCTTCATTGTCGACAAGGACCAATGTTTTCCTTCAGGCTAAAACACTGATGGAGTAAGGGCAAGATATTTATTGTCGGCCGTCATTGTCGACCAGGACCAATGTTTTCCTTCAGACTAAAACACTGCTGGAGTAAGATCATGATATTTATTGTCGACCGTCATTGTCGACAAGGACCAATGTTTTCCTTCAGGCTAAAACACTGATGGAGTAAGGGCAAGATATTTATTGTCGACCGTCATTGTTCACCAGGATCAAGGTTTTCCTTCAGACTAAAACACTGAGAGAGTAAGATCATGATATTTATTGTCGACCGTCATTGTCGACAAGGACCAATGTTTTCCTTCAGACTAAAACACTGAGAGAGTAATATCATGATATTTAATGTCGACCGTGCCAATGTTTTCCTTCAGACTAAAACACTGATCGAGTAAGGGCAAGATATTTATTGTCGACCGTCATTGTCGACCAGGACCAATGTTTTTCTTCAGGCTAAAACACTGATCGAGTAAGGGCAAGATATTTATTGTCGACCGTCATTGTCGACCAGGACCAATGTTTTCCTTCAGCCTAAAACACTGATGGAGTAAGGGCAAGATATTTATTGTCGACCGTGCCAATGTTTTCCTTCAGACTAAAACACTGATCGAGTAAGGGCAAGATATTTATTGTCGACCGTCATTGTCGACAAGGACCAATGTTTTCCTTCAGACTAAAACACTGATGGAGTAAGATCATGATATTTATTGTCGACCGTCATTGTCGACAAGGACCAATGTTTTCCTTCAGACTAAAACACTGCTGGAGTAAGATCATGATATTTATTGTCGACCGTCATTGTCGACAAGGACCAATGTTTTCCTTCAGACTAAAACACTGCTGGAGTAAGATCATGATATTTATTGTCGACCGTCATTGTCGACCAGGACCAATGTTTTCCTTCAGACTAAAACACTGATGGAGTAAGATCATGATATTTATTGTCGACCGTCATTGTCGACAAGGACCAATGTTTTCCTTCAGACTAAAACACTGATGGAGTAAGATCATGATATTTATTGTCGACCGTCATTGTCGACCAGGACCAATGTTTTCCTTCAGGCTAAAACACTGATGGAGTAAGGGCAAGATATTTATTGTCGACCGTCATTGTTCACCAGGATCAAGGTTCTCCTTCAGACTAAAACACTGAGAGAGTAAGATCATGATATTTATTGTCCACCGTCATTGTCGACAAGGACCAATGTTTTCCTTCAGACTAAAACACTGAGAGAGTAAGATCATGATATTTATTGTCGACCGTCATTGTCGACAAGCAATCAGTCGTTTTCCTTCAGACTAAAACATCATTCTAGAGAAAAGATCATGATATTTATTGTCCACCGTCATTGTCGACAAGGACCAATGTTTTCCTTCAGACTAAAACACTGAGAGAGTAAGATCATGATATTTATTGTCGACCGTCATTGTCGACCAGGACCAATGTTTTCCTTCAGACTAAAACACTGAGAGAGTAAGATCATGATATTTATTGTCGACCGTCATTGTCGACCAGGACCAATGTTTTCCTTCAGACTAAAACACTGATGGAGTAAGAGCAAGATATTTATTGTCGGCCGTCATTGTTCACCAGGATCAAGGTTTTCCTTCAGACTAAAACACTGTGAGAGTAAGGATAAGAAATTTGTTGTTGACCGTCATTATCGACCACGACCAATGATTTCCCTGGGACTAGATTCCGCGCAAGTGAGGGCGAGACGTTTATTAGGTCATTCGGGTAGAATTGATCGTAAAATGCAGATCACAAAGGCAAGCATTCAAAAGGCTATGTCCGCTATTTTCCTACTTGGCGAAAAGTTTCTGAGAGTAAAGCTAATTTTAGACGCTCGACGGATGCTCGGGCAATATTGGCGCAGTCTATCATAGAGGGTCAATCTTCACAGGCAGGGTCTGATAACGGAGAGACAGGTAAGATCACTTTTTCTGATTCACTTAAATCTGGTACACAAGCTAAACCATTACATGCAGACAGCCCACTAATCAACATGTTTCGCTAGTCTAAGATTACCACGGATATCTGAGCACTGATTGCAGTTTCAGGCCATAAAATAGAGTTGTGTTCTGCACCCAATCAATTTAGAATGTTTGGTCAGACTCGTTTCAGTCGGACAGAATCGGAATTAGTTTCGTGAGAGATTGATACTTGGTTACAGAAAGGTATGATTGAATACAGTGGACATGTATCTCGGGAATATATATAAATTTTTCTCAGGAAAATGAAAAATGGAACATACAGATCGATTGCTTTCCAATTTGTCAATATTCAACCAGTTTGTCCAATACGGAGATTTTAAAATCGACACAATCCATTCATTAATAAACCTGCTTAAAAAACTGGTTTCTTCACTTCTATTGATCTACAGGATGCTTATTATTCTGTGCCAGTTAGTCCAGATCATAGGAAATTATTGAAATTCCGGGTGAGGGAGGACTGTGTCTTGGGTTATTTGAGAGAAGTCGGTTTGTTGCATAGGTTTTGATGTGTGTTTGTTTAAATGTGTTGGATTACTAAGTTATTGGCTTGAGTACTAAAATGTTGTTTGATCGTCGCTATATAGCTGAAATATTGCTGAATGCGACGTTAAACCTTAATTCTCTCTCTCTCCGTGATCTTAGTGCAGAATGCAGTTTTACATTTACACTGGTGAATTTGTAATGCAAGAAGTGTCGCACTGAACACAAAAATCTTGAACTGCATCTTATGCCAGATGCGTCCAGGAGAGAGAGACAGAATTAAGGTTTAACATCGCGTTTAGCAGTATTTCGGCTCTATAGCGACCATATGCGTCCACCGCAGGCTGGAGTATGTGACGATAGCTCTACTGAACATAACCGGTCTTCGTTAGGGCGAACGCACCACATTAATTATCTGAAGCTATTAGCAGCTTTTCTCACCCTCCAAACATTTTGCCATAAGGTAGATATGGTAGATAATACCATAGCTGTCGCTTATCTAAATAAGCAAGTAGGAAAAAATAACGAGTGATTTTTTTTGTACTAAAAGCATTTGGCTCACAGTCAGTTATCTTCCTTCTGCCAAAAATGTTGAGGGATATAAGTCAAGAAGGGACCATGATCATAAAGAATGGAAACTCATTCATGATATGTTCAGTCAAGTTTGTGCTGTTTTGGGAACTCAATCCATTGATTTGTTTGCATCACGACTGAATATTCAAGTGCCAAGGTACGTGTCCTGGAAACCTGATCCAGGGGAGTATGCATGTGATGCTTTTTCATTAATATGGAACTTCGACATAACTTATATTTTTGTCATTTATCCCATCGGGAAATTGCTACGGAGCTCGAAACCGAGAGGGGCGAGCCGATTCTGAAAGATCCAATGTGGCCTAGTCAAGGGGGTTCACGAACATGCTGAGGATGTTAGTGAGCGAACCTTTGATACTTCCTAGAGGGACAGATACCTTGATTCACCCCTGCGACAGCAGTCGGGTCTATTCACTGGACAAATTGACACTGATGGCTTGTCATTTACCAGGAGATCCCTGCAAACCAGATATGTTCTGAAAAGAGCTATCGAAAACATAGAGTCATCTTAGAGAGAATCGATTAGACCGCAGTATAGTGGCTACCTCAGGCGGTGGACAAGTCTTTGCAGTCAGAATAGTGCTAATCACTACGGTCCGAATTTGGGAAATGTGATAGAGTTTTTTACAGTTTGTTTGGTTGTGGATTAAGTTATAGTGCTATTAACACTGCTAGGGCGGCATTATCTTCAGTTATTATTATTGATAATCAGTCTGTGGGGTCTCTGTCGATTATTATCAGACTGCTGAAAGGCATGTTCCAGTTACGACCTGCAAGTATAATGTCACTTGGGACACTCCTCCAGTATTTTTTGCTCGGAAGAATCTAACAAAGACTTTGACTTTAAACTATCTTACTGTGAAACTTGTGACTTTAATTTCACGTTTGACAGAGAGTTCATATTTTAGAGAGTTATACCTTTTCTTGATTTAACAAATATGTCATTAAGTAAATCTATATATAAGTTCATATTTGGTGATTTACTTATTTAGCAGAGAGAGTAAGAACTTCGTGCATTGGTTAAGAGTATCATAACAGAACTAGAGGTCTGAGGGATGTTGAAACTAAATTGTTATTGCCGTTTGTCAAACCTCACAAGGCAGTGACTAGGCACTATATCCAGACGGATAAAATTAGGTCTTAGTCAAGCTGGAGTTAACATGTCCATATTTCCCCTCACAGTACCAAATCAACAGTGACCAGTGCTGTTTTTCTTATTCACTTAAATTTAGTACTCATGCTAAACCATTCTTGCAGGTGGGCTAGCAAGGCATGGTGATCAGTGAACAAAGATTATCACGGATCCCTGGTCACTGAATGCAGTTTTTGCAGTTTCAGGTTATAAAATAGAGTTGTGAGCTGAACACATCCAATTTAGATAGCCTGTTCAGATCCGTTTCATTCGGACAGATTCTGAATTAGTTTCAAGAGACATTGATACTTTACAGAAAGGTGTGATTGAACACAGTGGACATGAATCTGGAAAATTGTATGCAATGTTTTTCTCATGAAAAAGGAATATGGAACATGCAAATTCAACCAGTTTGTCCAATACAGACATTTTAAAATGGACACAATTCAACAATAAATCTGGTTAAAGACTGCTGAGTTTGTTTTTGTTTCGTTTGATCTGAAAGATGCTTATTATTCTGTGCCATTTATCGCGGAACATAAGAAGTTCTTGGAATTTCGGTGACAAGGGTCATTTTATCGTTATACCTGTTTCTGATATGGATTAGCTTGTGCTCCGCGAGTTTTCACCAAAATAATGAAGGCTCCATGTGCAACCCTACGTTCTATGGGTTTTATTTTACTTCTTTATATAGATGATACCCTGATTGTTGGCTGCAGTTTGATAACTGCCAAAAAAAAGTACATAGTTGCCGGGCATTTCGAAAAATTGGTTTGATTTTCACCATGTCAAGTTTGTGTTTAACCCTTCTCATGGTTATGTAATCCCTTTTTTGAGTTGTATTTCATTATTAGGAACTGCTGATCCGTCGTGTTACGGAGGTTGTAGGGACGATGATAGCAAGTGTACCTGGGGTGGAATATGCTCAATATGCTGTATTTCACGCCCTTGGTTTGCGTTTGCATTATGGTGATTCAAACGCTTCAAAATATGCATGATGTGAACAACACAGCTCGACAAAAAGCCCAGTCAAAGTTCAGCATTGTTAAGTTATCATTTAATTTCAATAAGTTATGAAACTAGAGCTTGTTTTCACGAAATCTTCTCAAATAGATCAAGTATTTATTTTACACGAGCTAGGTTACTACTACATCTGGTTGACTATAAAGTGTTAACGATATGTTCGAATGTTTGTGCAAAGTAAAATTACCCGCTATACATTTTTCAGCATTTGAACGGTACTTCTAGAGGAACAACTGATATTTGCCTTGCCTACCTTCCAGTCAGACTGCCGGACAGCATTAATTCAGATCAAAAGTAATTAAGCAGCAGATTCTATGACATATAAGTAGCTGCCCCATCTAAGCATCTTTGTACAGCAACTATAGCTTCGGAAATTACTTTGTGTACGAAGATGCATACCATAATGATTCATTATTTTAGCTTGTTTTGTTAGTGTATTATGACATTTAACTGATTACGAATATTGGGTCAGAATAGCGAAGTCTTCTTGTGTGAACATAGTCAAGGCTTGATATTGTCGAGCAATATACTGGCTATAATCATGGACCCTATGCTCTAATCCTATGTTTCGGTGAAGATATACAGAATTAACTGGAACTGGAGGACCCTTCCGTTTGTATATTCTCTTGTATTCTTACTGTGCCATTGCGTGATTTTGGCCAATATCTAACTGCCGTGACCTAAATCAGCTTTGTATATGAACTTCACCCCCAAAGTTGCTTCCTGTGTAACAGATTGCTCTCCCAGAATTTCAATTGAAAATATTATCTATAAGCTTCAAAAACGTAAACAAACGACCATAATATCATGCTGCCCTTTGTATATGCAATGTCTAAATATGAGATGTCAATAAAGAATTCAGAGTTTAAAGCAGGTGTTAATAAACTCTCCGGCGCCACACTACCAGGTGTCATTGAAAACCTTGGCGTTTTATTTAACACCTAGTCAGACCATTATCGGGGGTGTCTATAAACACATTGGAAAGTTATACAGAATATGTTGATATATGGCTTCTGACTGCCGTAAAAGAGGAGTCAGTAAACACCATGAGGTGTTCTTTAACGCCGTAAATAGAAGGTGTGCGAACACCAAATATCAGGGTAGAATGTTTCAAAAACACCTTGGGGAGGACTATTCAACACCCTGTGCGAAGATGTAAATGAATACATCACCATACCAACAGGTGTCAATGAACAACTCTTAGAGTACACCTGTCACAGAGGGTGTTATGGAACATTCTAATCCCATAGTAACAGGTGTCGTTAATTAATTACAACACATATAAGGGAAGTGGGAAGAGGTGCCGACATACTGACAGAGCCACATGACTTCACAGTATAGTCTTCCGGTTAACCTATTCTAAAGCACGTACCAAGAATCTAACGATTCGCGGTATGTGTTGTATCTCAGGTACGCTTTTATTGTACCTGTTCATGTGGCGACTTGGATGATATGAACATACGGCCCCTAGCATCGGCATAAGGTGCCTTTATTTATTGTACCTGTTTATGTGGCAACATGGATGATATGACCACACGCACCAGCATAAGCGGTATTAGATACAAATCTAGGGAGCTATGATGGGAATGCTCTGACAACTCATATATTGGTAATTGGTGAGCTGTTTCGCTGTGACAACTCGTACACTGGGCATTGGTGAGCTGTATCGTCGTCAGATGAAAATGACGGCATTTAACACAAAAGACTAGCCTGTCAGGCCCGATGTCGACCCAGCATCAACTTCCCACAAATGCCAACATATATCAAAGACCAAAAGGTCTGTACGGGGGGCGGGCCTCGGAGACGAAACGTCCACCAGCAGAATCTCGCCATATATACAGGTAAAAATTACAGCACATGTAAGGGAAGTGGGAAGAGGTGCCGACATACTGACAGAGCCACATGTCAGTGTGGCATGTGAGAATATGCCAAAAAGGGGGTTAGCCCTGGGACAAGCCGTTTACACTCCTTTAAGTTGTACGTTTACATCCCCACAACTGAGAGTGCAGGTACGTGAAGGTGGGGAATGATGCGAGCCTCCGGCTAGTTTACAATAAACTCCACATAGTTAGACCGGTAGCCGTTGAACAAATAGCTGCTGAAGTTTGAGGAAGCAGCCGAAAGGATATTCATAGAAAATGATATGACGCGAAACCATCTCCGTAAGCCGGTTTAGCACATCCTGTGATGTTTTACTGTTCCGAATTCTGGGCAGCAAAATCGTAGGGCTTGTGTTCAGCATACCAAGTACTGTTAAGAAAAGTTTGTCTATAGATGGATTGAACGACCTTTTTGTAACAGCCATCACGAATGCATAGTAAAGGTGTATATATCTCTGTAATGTTAGAGAATTTCATATAACTCAAATTACAGTGAAAAAGGCGAAAGTGGTTGGCACAGACAGGAGATAAGCAAATAGTCCACAGAGATTACACTTTAGGCTTTTTAGGGATAAAGAATTTTCGATTTACAACTGAAAGATATTTGAGCAGTGCACAAACACGGTAATGAACAGTGTGCACAAACACGGTAATGAACAGTGTCTTGGGTTGAAAGATAGCATTCTCAAGTCGGTGCATTTCAATACGAAAGACTGAAAGCTATGCATGGCCATTAACATCATCTTTGATGACCTGATCATCAAAGAAAGCACGCAGATAGCCGCTTGCTTGAGTATTATCCCGGATGATTTAAATATTCAAAATGTATTGAATTTTTTCAATTGAAATGTATCATCTTTCAATCAATGCGAAAGCGTGAAGATTATGTTTACAACGCATATAAGGGAAGTGGGAAGAGGTGCCGACATACTGACAGAGCCACATGACTTCACAGTTTAGTCTTCTGGTTAACCTATTCTAAAGCACATACCAAGAATCTAACGATTCGTGATACGTGATCTCAGGTACACTTTTATTGTACCTGTTCATGTGGCAACTTGGATGACATCACCACACGGCCCCTAGCACTGGCATAAGCGGTATTAGATACAAATCTAGAGAGCTATAATGGAAATGCTCTGACAACTCGTATATTGGTAATTGGTGAGCTGTGTCGCTATGACAACTCATAGGAATATGGAATAAGTCTTTGGATTATGGACGCGGATATTCTTTAATGGACGACGGCTGAATTATGAATGACGGACTAGACGCTTGTAACTCGTACTTTGACCGATGAAGTCATGTTTGATGACCCGATCACCCCGCAAAATACAGAATGATATGGTCGCGCTGACCAGGTATTTCACGGTACAGACGTGACCGACAATGTCCTGCATGGCTGAACATCTCTTTATGCGGGCGATCTAACCACAGTTGTCATGGTCGAGATGCCTGTTCGACCATGCAGAACGTGGTCGGTCACATCTGTACCATGAAATACCTGGTCAGCGCGACAACATCCCCCAGACAGTGTATTCAGGTGACCACCCTCTGCATTCTGGCTGAGTAGGAGTCAGGTACTATTGGGATAATGCTCTGCAAATATTACCTTGTGGTCGTCAAAGAACACGGAACTTGCCGCACATGCATTCCTCGTTCAATGATGTGCAACATTCCTTCTCGCAGTTCCAATGTATGATTACAAGCGTCTGGTCCGTCATTCATAATTCAGCCGTCGTTCATTAAAGAATATCCGCTTCCATAATCCAAATACCTATTCCATATTCCATATAACAGTAGTATTAGCACCAAATTCAAAAAGACAATAATAGTATACATAAACATAGGCTAGTTTCCTGCAAGAGAGAAGCGGTCAACAGTTTTCGATGATGCCGACAAGACATCATGATGTTCCAAAAATATCAAATCCGTATCGCTGATGAGTATTCTTAATCCATAACATTCGTTGTAAAGTCGTCATCTAGAGAATGATGTATCTGAGTCACGCTTTCAAGTACATGGGTTCATACGGCCTCTAGCCCCGAGTTAAGCGGAATTAGACACAAGTTACGAAATGTAACGCCATAGATCTTGCCCACTATGCTCGTATTTTGCTATCAGCATGCGATATATATGGCCAAATTTGAGAAACTTTAAGTGGAGGCGCTTGGTGGTATAGCCCTGTTATATAAATTTCTGCAACATTGCTTTGTCACTTTGATTAAAATCGTCACATTTAATACAGGATCTAGCAAATGCTACTAGGCGAGATATGTATACGCCATATGCAGGTCCCACTGGAATATAACTGTCCAGAAAGGGATAGTTTACGATGTCGAAATTGTAATCATCTCTTTCGTCATAAATTCGACGAGAGAGAAGGGCCGCTTGATTTTTATAGAGATATAGGTCTAAATATGATGTTCCTCTAGGGCTATCTGTAGTTTCCTTCAAATCAATATCAAGATGCCTTTTCATTTTCAAGCGAGAGAACGATGTATTTATTATTACTCGGTTATCGATGATATAGATATATATTTTTTCAAAAGCACTCATGTGCTTTCTCTGTATACCATGTAGTGTATAACCAGAAATTTGTTGCCGTAATACATTTTGTCATACCTCAACTTGTATATTTTAATAACACTAGTATTTTGATTTAAGAGGTAACGTTTACAATAAGCAGCTCCATTTACAAGACGTGTTGCCGCAAGCACATTATTGGATTTTTGACGTTAACATTGTATTACAAAACACACAACACTGCCGCCTATATGCATAAAATAACCTGTATGTAGGAATACGGCAATGGACTAGTATATGTTGTAGTACACAAATTCGTAGACCGTGCCAAGTTCGATCCATCTCGAGAAAAATCCCTTTATTAAGCCATTCACATGAGTAGTCATGATATTTACGCGATATCGCGGCAAACAATGTAGAAGAATGTTGGACCGATTGGTGTGCCCTGATGCCTGTATCCTTGTCAATTTAGTATCTTATCCAGTCAGACGTACACAAAACACATATTCGTTTCTCACAAGAGGGGAGGTAACAGGTTTCAATGATTTCATGGAGACCTCATAATAATAAGCAATGATAAATTCAAACTATGAAAATTTCTAGAAACGTAAGACTATAAATTGTCTTGACATCAAAGCCCGTTCCTTCTCATTCACCAAACGCTATATAGACGATCTTCTCGCTGTGGATAATCGCTATATAAATGCGCAGTGAAGGATATATATCCACCTTCATCTAACCATTCAAATTATGTTACGAAAACCATGCCTGTGTATTCATCTCCATAGCTGATCTGTCTATGATTTATCTTTTATGTAATCTGTAGGCCAGTATTAATTGACTGCGATAATGAACTCATCCAATAAGGTAATTTAATCTTATGGAGTAAATTCATATGCTAGTAATGTATTGCCAATACAGAGGCATTAAAACACAGGTCTATTAATGACAAAGTGAATCGTTTAATATTTCTGGTAATTCTATCCAAACATCTAGTCACATAATTTGGCCGTCAGCGCAGATTTATCTGCATCATGGGAAGAAAAAAAGTGTATAAAATAGCGTATTATAGTCCACTTTTGTCAGTGTATTTTGACTGATATCATCTGCTTTTAAAATTTCAATGTCTGTATATGAAATATTTCCGGAAACTTTAAAATCAGTTTTGCCTTTCTATCTAGCTGTACAATACCATGTTTTTTACAGGCCGCTCCTTGTAAACGGAATATTCATATATGGTTTTTTTTAAGTGGAAAAGTGGGGGGAAAATCCGTTTATTACAATTCAAAATACTTTTGTAGAGCAGAATAACTAACAATTCCAATTTTTTCAACATTTCAATTGGGTTGATAAAAACACCGCATGCATAAAGCGATTGAACTATTGAATAACCTGAAAAATCATCGTTTCTGATCATTTTCTCGTTTTTCCGCTATCGAGATTCTAGTGTAAACCGCGACGATGGGCTACAAAATATGGTACCAGCACAACAAATTCATCACCCCAGGAGTGACAATGTTGTTAGGGTGACAAGGCCTTGAACATTCAATTCGGGAAATTTGATGGTATATCGGCACTTTTTATTTTAAAAAGAGTTCTTTAAAACTTCCATAAAAGAAGGTTGTATTTGTTAGGTTTCATGTCTACATCAATTTCATACCATGTACAGATATCATAGTTAGGTCAGGCTTCAGTCTGAAACCGCCCACTTATTTTTATTTGATTTTTTTTTTACAATATTGCCTTTATTGAGATGGTCCTGTGAGACTTCACAGACACGATCGTGCATCATTTTTGACTAATTTCACTTTTATGTCTTTCATACAGTTTTATCAAATAGACAAAGATACTAACCCATAATCCAACCACCAACACGATGATGAAGTAGGCGGCAATGCTGGCGTAGTCACCCCAATTCAGGTCAGTTGATCGATCCACCATCCCGTCTGTTTGATATATTATTAGTTACCTCAGCTAAGTTAGACACTAAAACTCTATCAGGACACCCCTCATTCGAACCCACTATCACCACAATTTATCCCGAAATTGAAATCTTGTTTTCTGAACGGCCTCAGTATGAATCGATATCATCCAAGTTCGCAGACAGACAAGACAGGTCTCATCACTTCGCTTGAAGAAACCTTACAACCCCTTAACATTATCCGGGCATTTTCATCTTTGCACAGGATAAATACACTACGTAAATTTTGATTACATGACAAACGCTCATTTCTATGGAGATATTTTCTTAGTTTACATGACCTGTATGGTAAACAGATGTCGGGTATGCCTGGAACAATCATTTTATGGTTGTTACATTCCCATGAAGTTGTCAATTCTTGCCGAACTATATGAAGCATGATCTCGCATATATATGGTCGTATTCATGAGCAAACATATAAAAGTCTGTCCATGGTGGTACACAGTGTGTGTACATATGAATCTTAATACAAGTTAACTCCAAGCTGTCTTTACCTGTTGTACTTTATATTGTTGTAATTTGATACCATAAGGATCATCGGTGGTTTTAGTGTGGTACCGTTATGATGATGGCGTTTTTTTCCGCACTGGTATCACGTGGATACACAAGCTGTATTCAACAACGCGGAGCTTTCAATACAAAACTTGACGGACCATGATCGGTGAGCTCGTCCAGAGACGAACCAGATATATCATGGATCAAGTCATGTCGCATCCTGGCAGCCAAGCCTAGTCCAGCTCTGAGGAATTGTTATTGGTGACATACGGATAGCCCATGTAGTAGTTCAAAGACGAACTCGCCAGTAAAATAGTGGAAGTCCCTGAAATGAAGTCGTCAAATTGGACAGTCAAAATGTGTTCTAGAAAAAACAGATTCTGTTTCCTGTATGCCTCAAATTCGCTTGTAAATAAAACTAATTTACTTTTAAGGTGAGATAAACCTTATCGTAATTGAACAGTATGTTATAGAGCCTTCATGCGGTAATGTCTTTCAAGATGTCCACATAAACAACTACAATAAAATCGTGACTGGGATACAGATCATCACGGGGATTACTTTTGGATCTTGTGATGTTTTCAGAAATATGCAGTCAGTATATTTGTCTGTTCAGTCATATGACTTCTTGTTAGTACTCCGGCATCATTTTCAACCCTCCTTTAAATGTTGCGTTTAATTCAGTACTCGCCGACTGGTTGGATCTTGCGAAAGGCAGGGTTGTGAATATTTTCCGCCAACTCGACAGGAATAACCTTCCCCAAGCAAAACAAACAATGAGAGACATCATAATGCAAGAAGTTGTTGCAGACCTTCAAAGTTAATTTGGTATGGTTCTAGCAGATAATGACCCAAATAATATAATATTTATGCGGAAATATTACTATTACCAGGTGCTGGTTAAGGAGATAAGTACAGCTATTCCACCTGCTTTCACATCGACTTACTCCTCCACTGGAATTACATCGGGGGTTTTATTCAACAAACCGAAATAGTTTCTCAAAGAAAGATATATTTTCCTTCCCACTACTCATAACGTTATATACTAAAGTTTTACTGGACCCCAAAATTCAGAAAACACCATACAAAGCTATATTTATAGCTGGTTCCAGGAGTTGTACAACCAAACTTCTGTCCACTCTGTTATCAAGAGTCCTGCAGGCAGTTAAATCATTTTGGTAGAATTATTGAATTTACTGCCGTTTAGAAAAAAAAAGTCAGATGTCGAATGTATTCACCGGGCAGACGTTGCAAATATCATTCCGCTCTCGCTGGACAGGTTCCGGTTCTGGGTTTATGAAGACCCCTGTTTTCAACAATCTCGCAGTCGGGTCCTTTCCCGTGAAGTCGGCGTTCGTTACTATTTCAATGTGTACTCATACAGCATGGAACATATTTTCGGAGGAGATATGTGTCGAAGCAACAACAATAGTATTTACATTTTTCTCATCTTGTGAACTTGACCGGATCCTGTCCAATGCAATGTATTCTAGGGGATTCTTGCTCCCCGAATGTGGATACGTAAAAACTTACAAACTCTTACGGAATATCTACATTTATCTATTTGGGATTCTAGACTATCTACACATGTACTACGATTCCTCCTCAAGACCTTATTGAGCACCTTAGTTTGTTAACAATAGCGCTGTTCAATGAAACTAGTCGCCGGTATGTTAATTTCAAAAGCCATATGATTTTTTCAGTTCTACTACACATAGAGGGATGTTTCTTAGTTTATATAATTACCATCAATAATCAATAATATTGCGAAATTCGGTAACTTGTGACTCGCGAAATTGAATCTCCCAAATGAACACCTGTACTTGACACATGTACATTTCACACAACTGTGCTAAATCACTCAATAAATGCACAGGTAACAAGTTGTTATAGACACAAGTGTTATAGAATTCCATACAAACAATATTTAGGTTGGATTTCGATTCCCACTCAGACAAATGCGACATTTCTCTTAAAGGTGAAATGCAAAGGTATTTAGATTCTCCTTTTCACATTTTATATAGGTTGAATAATGATAGAAATACCAGTCTATCTATTTCACTTGGTTTAATTTGAATTATCTTGTCTGCTAGAATCTTTTTAAAGGTTGGTACCCCTAGCACAGCTGAATTCAGATTTGCAAAACGTCATCGCTTATCTTTCCTTGATTGTGGCGTCACGTCAGACCAGCCGCCCGGAGACTGAACGTTGCAAGTACTGACGATCGGCCAGATGGTCTGATGTGACGTCACAAACGAACGTCAAACAAGGGCAGATAAGCAATGCGGATTTCATTTCTGAAATCGTTCGGGCTTGAGAGGCCAACTTTGGAGCACTTTTCAAAAGCTACCAGGAGACAAAATACTTCAAATAAAACCAAACAGAGTATTTGGGCTGATATTTCCATCATTAACTAGCGCGCGAAGAATATAAATAGGGAAATATGAAAACCTTTGCATTTCACCTTTAAGTTGCGTGTCAAGAAAACTGTATCCACTGTCGGTTGTCCCTTATATAGACTGCAAAGACAGATGAATATTACAAAAATAAATACAATTTTTCCACTGAGATAATAAAATTTGACATCATATTGCAGTAGCATAACCATCAACATAAATTAACACCAACATGAAATTGATTATAAGATGCACCTCTCTATTAGATCCTGGACTGTCAAAGAATTGAAATCCAGTATTTACCTACCTACTTGTCACGTCAAGTACATGCATATCAGGATGATTATAATCAGTGTGCTGTTAATTCAGCAACCCCAGTCTGGATGTGGGGGGTTGACCGCGGAAAATATGACAATTTGCGAACGTTGGGTTTCGAAGCAGAATATCATAGAAATCAAGGCATAGACGTTCATTCACGTCCATTTTTCTACGTATAGAATTTGCTATGGCAAATCCGTACGTCTGAATCGATATCTCGAATTTGACTATTCTTTTTGAGTACTATGTCAATCGAGTCTGATCTGATCTACTACTAAATGCCAGGTGAGAGGGTAAGAAATATCAGTAGTTAGTAATTATACAAATTCCTCGCAACCCTTCGATCGTCGAACTCCCATCATCTGCGCTAATTGCATTGCATGCCAGGTGATATATGGATCCCGTCCTATACGCTGAAGTGATGCTATTGATTATCTGGATGCAGACAAATATTTGAAAACTACATGATATTCTATTTGAAAGACACACTATGGAGGTAAGTTTGATATCGATAAGTGTAAATAACTTTACCGTCATCATGTTATAGGCCACGATCACGTTCAGTGTATTAAATGACCCATAATAAGTTGTCTTAATGCGCTACTCTCTCATCAAGGTAAATAACTTATTTAAACCAAATGGCCCATCTCTCAATTAACTCGACTGTTGACAATATCGGATCTGCTGAGATTAACGCACCTGGAGTGTATGATTAGAAGTTCAGGATTTATTATCCGCGCCCCATTTGACTCTCCAAAACTTAGTTTTGCAGCGGTGAAATACACTCAACCCTTAAGGCGCCGTTTCCAATTATCGTTCGCGAATGAATCGTTTATTTCGTCAAATTTTCTCGAAGTCGCGATTTTCCAAGGCGCGAGGGAATGGTTTTTTTTCTTTAAAATAAACGATTCATTCGCGATCACTGTTCGAATGGTTTTTATTTTCTGTTGGCAATCGTTTTTCAATCGAGAAAATTCTCGCGAATAAAAAGCGATATCGCGATTCAATCGTTTTTTAATCGAGAAAATATAAGCGATTAAAAAAACGATTGAGGAGTATAGCCGAAAGTAGTACGGTAAGGTTCAGCCTGACTGACCCGCATACACGTTCGAGTTTCTGTATCATAAACACTTCAGTCAGACTATATAAAGTTCGATCATTTTTTCTTCTTCTTTTTCCATTCTTCTTTGCCTTGTGTAAAACTATAGCGTGTTTCAGTTCAGTTGGCGGTTATATAGATACGATGGGGATATTGAAAGAAATTGAAAAAAAATATATATATATATATATACATGGGAATAATGGTTATGCATATAATTATAACTATAATTATTATATAATTATATTTACATATATTTTGTACGGGACACAGGGCCGGATATGGTCAGATTGAGTCATTTGCACTTGCAATTTCGTCTATTATTTTGAGTATTTCTGAGCTGGTATTATTCCAGATTTCTGTTCGCGTGGTTTTTTTGTCCTACGATCACCATTTTCATTGTGTAGATAGATGGCGCTGTATTGAATATAACATTGTCATACGGGGCTTTTGAGGCTTCGAAAGCACGTAATTATTAATAAATAGCGCGGGCTATTTTTTAAACTTTTCACAACTGTCATTATCTTTTTGCTTGTTTGTTTGGTTGTGTGAATTAATCTTTTCTGGAGGTCTCTGGGTGGGAGTCTTGTTGTGTGGCTATAAGAGTCTATAAGTGCAAAACCCCACAGTTGCCTGGCTTGTGCGATATTTGATGGTAGATGAATACGTATATTTTCAATAAATTGTGAAAATTAATAAATGCAAAGGGTAAATATATATATAAAAGAAATGATCCAAAGAAAATAATGATATTGATTATTTTTCACAATTTGATGAACATACACGTATTCATTCACCATCAAATATCCCACAAGTCTGGTAATTGCAGTATGGAAAACACTGAAAGTGGGCTGAACGCGGTTTGCTTGGCAAGATGATCAATGTCTCGCATTTGGCTAAAAAGGAAACCTTGACCATGCGAAGATGTGTTTCAAAAGCCCTGTATAATTCAGGTCGCGTGACTTGGTTGCTGAAGAATCAAACAACGCCCCTCACCGCGTATGATACTATATGTGAAATGACTGCTTATTCAATAAAATATGAATATAAAACGTCTTTGTATGTCCGGCAGATTTTCAAATCCCACATTTAAATCTTTAGTTTTGCGAAGAAAAAAAAAACGAAATCTTTAACCGATGATCGTACTCGGACGAGAAATTTTTTGGTTAATCCAGTAAGAGATGAAATTATATAATATTCAATTGGTTTCTGGCTTGAGCTTCCCTTTGGAATCATTCATAGTTCATTTATCAAAATGTAAAATTAAAATAAAAAGTATTGTACATATGCGAATCCAACCGTTATATGCGATTCAATCACCATTGTGATATGTATTTGATATAAATATGAAATCACTGCCGCGAATATTCTTATAATAAATAAAATTAACTTGATGGTGATTTTTTTTAACTTATTCACATCTCAATAGTTTAAAAACTGTACCAAAACATGAATGTATACCCTTTCCTAATGTATGTTTTACTATAACAAAATATACATATTTAAATTACACTATTTTTCACCTTAATTAACCTAGAAATTCTCGGCTGGCGGGCTAAGCTGTTCTGGGTTATCCGCCATGTGCCCATTCACACCTCTATCAAGTCTGTGCCGTGATCATTCTGATAATGCAATCAACGACGAATTCAAATCCACTCATGACCTTATTAAATAAACATGTAATTTTGTCATTTACGCCGCGCCAGAGTAAATCTGAGCGCGGACGTCACAGGAAGCATGGTACAGGTATGTGTATAGATATTTCCAGCATACGCCCTACTTCGGCTTGTAGGAGACTATAGATCGTGAATCATATATATTATCCGGTTATCTTACGCATTTATACAGTATAGTAATATAGGTTTTCCATCGACAAATCCGCGACCAGCATTAAATGTAGTTCCCAGTTCGCGGATAGAGCGGCGTACGACGGCAACACGGCCTATGTGTCAGATATCACTCCGCCTCACGATTGTCTCGCACCTTGAAAAAAACGATTCTCTCGCGATGGAAGATTCGCGATCAAGAACGGATCGCGCATGGGTAAACGATTCAAAAACGATATCGCGAGAGAATGGTTTTTTCAGAAAAGGTTCAATCGTTTTTTCTCATTTTTTTTTCTCGATATCCTCGCGACTTATTCACGAATGATCGTTTTTCAATCGAGAAAATTGAAGAAAAATCGCGACTGAAGAAAAAACGAATAATGGAAACGATCCCTAACGACATTGCGCCCATGTACACTCTAAGCTCAGAAGGTGTGAAAAAGGTGTAAAAAGGTGTAAATCAAACGTTTATACCTTCTGGGTTCATGTTTACACCCTTAGGAGGTGTAAATAAGGTGTAGAAAAGGTGCAAATGTATGAAGATTGATTCCAAACCTGATTTTACACCCGTAAAGGTGTAAATTTATTGAAAGGTGTTAAAAAGGTGTAAATACTTAATTTTCCATACACATTTGGAACTTAATTTGTATGTTGAGGAAATGTATTTCGTTGTCATGCTTACGGTAAACCATCAAAATTTTCAAGCACCCCAACTTTCTACACAAAATTAAATCAATGGATCTAACAATTTGACCAGTCTGTCTAAAATTTGAGCAAAAATTCCAACGGAAATATAATTAAAAAAACGAGCTGCAGACCATAAGAATCAATCCCCCAGTCGGTTTTACGAGGGAGTGAAAATTGAACAGCCGCTCTGGTGTTCTCACTCAAGGTTGAGCCAAAGACTACAGTATAGTAAATATTATGTATGATGCAGAGTCGACAAAAGCACGTTGTTTGTCGACCAATGTAAGAAGTATTCAGATCGATATCTACAGTGCTGATAACTGCTTAGCTATCAGATAAAGTGATTTTCAACTTCATTCCAATGGGAGATTTGTACAATAAGCAGTGGATACAACGGAAACTGTACAAATTATGGGCTTTGATTGATCCACTGAGACAGGAAGGTGTGAAATGGACTAAACGGTTCGAAGTGATAATCATGACAGCTTGTTGTGTATGTTACCCATTAACAATTGTGCGATTATCGTCACAAATTATTACTTGATAAAGTTTTGGTTACCATCCTGTCCGGAAACAACCCCTTTTAACACACCATAATCATAATCCGCAGCCTGCCTTTATCTCATATCTCTTTGACGCTAACGCAAAGCTTTGGTTAAACAAACATATCGGTGATGATTCTATCGCTCAATTAGTTTTTGAGTTTATTCTGCCAATGCCTAACAATATATACATCGCTTCTATTGTTCATGAATTTGTAAATAGGCATGGCTTCGCTTCCCATGCTGTCCACCATTTCCAATATCGACGCGATATTACTTCCAGACAAACTTCCATTACGATAAATTGCGCACAGCCGTTTTTTTCACGTCGCTCGTTCTGTCCATCAAAGTGGACTTTTTGCGAGATGGCGACTTGCCTACTGTTGATCGGGGAGAACCGAAAGAAAATCGCTTTACCTTTTGCATCTCCCAGCCTGTCGGACCTTAAAGATCACATTTCACAGAATGCTACCTTAGCTGATCCATGGAGCTATAAATCGGAAGGAGGCACAGATTGGGGTGATGAAAGTGTTCAATGTACGATGCCGACACAGCGGGGTATAGCGGATTAACCTGAGGGATTATAGCTGGCTCGGCCATGTCCGCCGTTGATTCGGTAGCATTCGATTTCACGCGCATGCGTGCCATGGACTTGCTGTCGACCTATTAAGCGTTGTGTATTCGAAGTGGCTATTGCCAATTAACCTCCCGTTGATCACCATCAGGCGTAGTTTGTGTAAAAACAGTTTTTGAAGTTTTGAAAAGACTTAGATCACTTGTATTACTTATTATATTTTATCAACATGAGACGTTCCATGAGTAGAAAACCAGATTTTGTAACGGAACGTACACGTGCCCGGTTAATGATATTTGCAAGAAGTACTTGTCCGTAAGAATGTCTTTTATTTGATGACTGATTCTCAGCTTACAAATGCAAATGAAGTTGTATAGCATGGGATATAATTCAATATAAAAACAAAACCTTATAATAATCTCTTTGTCAAGTATACCAAGAAGATTGTGTGCAATAATCATGATAACTGAAACAAATTGTATTCTAAAGCCTTCCGATATCAGATAAGTAATTCATATTCGAAGACTTGTATATCTGTAAGATGGGTTGAATTTTGATTAATATTGTAGTTTAAGGGCCCCTTCCCATACGAGTTTCGCATCCCATCAACTCAATGTTTTATTTTAATTTCACGATAATTTCTTAGTTCATTCAAGATGTTTACAGGCGCTATATTTTAAAATAAATAAATGATAAATAAATAACAAGGAGAGAGCGGAGGGAGATATAAATAGAAGAGAAGAGGAAGCGACTATGTACAATTTCGTCCGTCAGTTTATCGGTCAGGTTATACTGGTAAATAGGTGTTCATTATACATTGTAATTGTAATCGCGTGGAGGATTCCTTTGTCTTTGTACCCCTTCGCATATAAAAAATGTTCTTTTCCCATTGTGAGGAACACCACATGTATATATTTTTCGTGGTATTGACAATAATTTGTCCTGGCTTGAGTAATATCTTTTTCTTGAATATAAATACCTGCAATCGCAATCTTATAATGGCAAAACAATAACATTCAATGGGCCTGTTATAATCTCAAAGGCGACCGTTAAACGATCGCACTGCCAATTGTGTATTCGCGGATTACTCACCGAGCAATCAGCTCCCACGGGGGTATACACAAACGGACGCCGGGTCATTCCAATATTCCAGTGGGACCTGCATATGGCGTATACATATCTCGCTTAGTAGCATTTGCTAGATCCTGTGTTAAATGTGATGATTTTAATCAACGTCACAAAACATTGCTGCAGAAACTTATAAAACAGGGCTATTCCACCAAGCGCCTCCACTGAAAGTTTCTCAAATTTGGCGATACATATCGCATGCTGATAGCAAAATACGAACGTAGCGTGCAAGATCTATGGCGCTACGTTTCGTAACTTGTGTCTAATTCCGCTTAACCCGGGGGCTAGGGGCCGTATGAACCCATGTACTTCAAGATCCTCATGGTACTCATATGAACAGTCACAATCAAAGCGTGACTGAGATACATCATTCTTTAGATGACGACTTTACAACGAATATTATGGATTAAGAATACTGATCAGCGATACTGATTTGATATTTTTGGAACATCATGATGTCTTGCCGGCATCATTGAAAACTGTTGACCGCTTCTCTCTTGCAGGAAACAAGCCTATGTTTATGTATGCTTTTGTCTTTTTGAATTTGGTGCTAATACTGTTATATGGAAATGGAATAGGTCTTTGGATTATGGACGCGGATATTCTCTAATGGACGACGGCTGGATTATGAATGACGGACTAGACGCTTGTAATTACTTAATAGCTTTTTTGAAGCATCAAATACAGAGAAAACGCCGAAGTAATGCTTACTAAATCCCATTTTATTCAAATTGAGGTAAAGCCTCCCGGAAATGCTAAACACGAGGATATAGATCTGTTTACGATCTTTAACATAAGCATAACTTTTTCCCTATTTGAAATGCGGAAAGAGGGTTATTTTTCATTAAAAGTGTGCAATTTTCATAGTTTGGCAGAAGTCACCATGTATTTCAAATGGAGAAATATGTATATTTTCAATCGCTAATTTTGCACGAACGGGATAAGCCTCCCGTGAGAACCATAGATTTTCCGATTCCCTATAGTAATAGCTACTCGCTCACATTTTTGGGTCATGTTTGGAAATGCGGAAGTTAGCATAAAAGGAAAAAATACAATATAGATAAAGAAATGACAGCCTGTTTTCAAAGTCCCGTAGCTCAGCACCAATAAGACATAAGCCATGACTCAAATATTGTGATAAGGGAAATTATTTCAAATAAATAAACATGACATATGCGCATAATTTTCACTTGGTGATTTTAATTTGTGGAGACTGCGCATGATGACACCTCACTTCCGGCCATTTCTAATTTAACAGAAAGGAGTCGCAGGATCAGAGAGCGGCATCGTACATTGAACATGAAAGAGACGCAGCCCAGCTGGACGGCTATTCAAAACACAAAAGCTCAGCGGGCGTGAGCGCTGGCCAAGTCAGTCCTGGCTTGTGGAACAGTGCCTCCTTTCGATCTATAGCTCCATGGCTGATCTAATTGGCATTAACGACGTAACCTTCCAGGTAAATATGCCATTTTTTATATTTGTACAATATAATTACCCCTGTGAACCCAGGTCGGAGCAGGGAGATACATGTAAACAGGTATGTATTTAGAGGATGAAGAAAATGTTACATCTTACAGACAATTTATACCGGAGAATATATTTTTTATACTGTCGGAACCAGTGATCGAAACATAGTTTCAACTGTGCTAAAACTGTGACTCGATTGAGTATTTTCTTTTGCTCACGGTATTTCATTTAACTTCTGCCAACAGAACAGAACAAGCTCGAAACTTTGTCGAATCAACATACATGCGAAAAAATACGGTCTTATGATAACATACACTTTTGCATAATTTGATTAATATAATCTGCTCAGAGAGATTGTTTGACCCAATCAAATTAGTGACGCTTAAAAATATAGAAATTCTATTTAAATGTCATCAATAGTAGGCCCCTATATGAGATAGAAACGGGTCCATAGAAACGAGTCAGAACTGGTTAGCCTGGTGCCCCGATTATGTAGGTGCTTGTTACACTATACCATTGTGTTCTGGAACCAGGTTATAAATGATACTAGTCAATGCGCATGCGCACAAGGATCACGTGGGAGAAAATGGAGGGCGGTTGGATTTTCTTCGGGGAAGGCTTGTTTCAAACTTTGCGAAATCGTGTCGATTTAGCCCACTATAGTCGCACATATTTGTTAGTATTATCTTCATTAGATAGGAGTGCAACTACCTCGAACACGTCACTGTTGAAAATGTGCTCCAAAATGCTCAGCTCACATAAAAAGTGGGAGTTCATTTGCCTTAATGTGAATCCAATATGGCGGCATAAATTTGTTCAGTGATAGCTTTGCTCAGTTTAATGCAGTATACTTATAGTGAATTTTAGTACACAGTGCAATAGGAATAGTTAATAACGCCCAGTGGAACACTTGGATCATCATGGAACGGTATGTTTGGGATATTTTGAGGTACTATTTACCCTTACTATTTACCCATAAAATTTTATTAATATGAAACCAGAATTATATGATGTTTAAAAAGAGCTGGGCTGGACTGGAGGATTGGTTTTTGTAGGTTCTCTTCAACCCCTACGACTTAGTTTCGTGGGTATATGACGGCTTAGTTTCATTGGACAGATTGACTGATAGATTGTTTGCCACTTAGTTATATGTGATTTATTTATTTTCCAGTTGTATGATGCTGAGTTTGAAGAGTTCGGGGACCTCGAGGACCAGGATGAGATACCCGATAACTCCAAAATCACAATGTTCCAGAGCGTACTGATAAGGTATCAATGATTCGTGTTCTCCTGTGGTGTCTACCCCGTCTTTGATATTCCATATGATACCCAATGTATTCGTACCACAAAGCAGTGTTTGGAAGTGAATCACTGTTATTCACAGATCATGAAAATATAATCATTAATTACGGCAGAACTAATCAAATAACCTAGTATTGTGAAATCTGACCGGAACCGTTGCTAATTTTATTAAGTCTTATAATTAATATTCACTTCTGGTTTTGTAGCTACACTGTGATCAGTCGTTTCAGTTCAATGAATATGTGGATACATGTATATTTGACTTACCCTGTTACTATGCAGACTACGCAGGATATAGCCAGTTACTTATGTGCGTCCTTAAACCGCAGTTGAATAATTAATATTTTCCCCCATTTCAGGAAAGCACAGACACTGGTCCAAGTGACACCGTGGAAATGCATTCTCAACTTGAACGACCAACTGTGTAAGCCAACTTTCATACAGTCTGATTACCGTAGTTTTGTTTCTTTTCCAAAGAATGTAAACCTGATTCAGTTACATGGGCTGGGCTCGACTACTGTGTTGGGATTGACATTTCAAAACATAAATTTACTATTTGTTTCTGTATATATTTCCAGTTAATAAAAATGGAACTTTAATGTATAAGACGATAAGTATCATTTACATTGTGCAAAGTTTATCAGTTGTGGTTCTTAATGGTTGTAGAATTGGACCTAGCAGCAGTACACCTACTCTCGGTCAAGAGCCGTTGAACTCTGCTCTGCCAGCCTTCGATACAGACGTCACACAGACACTCGAAAAGCAAACAGACCCTTCCACAGCTCAGAGGCGGAGAATTATTGATGGCCTTTTCCAGGCGATGATTCTTTTCATAATGTGAGTAGATTTTACTTGACAGTGAAAGGGGAAATACTTCCATGCTCATAATTAGAAGAAAAAATCATGTTTGAAAATAGTTCTTAGAATTCAGTTACACATATAGAATTGCCAAAATATGTTTAGGATTCTATTCAGCCTCTTGAACCGACCGAAATGACTGGGCATGTAAACAAGTGTTAGAAATATGTTTATTCGTGACTGAGGTTTGGCTGCTATTGGTTCTGTATTTTGAAATGTTTTGACTGAAATTTGCATTCCTCGGGATGTTCTGTCTGTCTCATTCTCGTGATCTATGGTTCTCGTTCGCTGATCCCTTATATAGATAAAGTTGACAGATTGAGGTCTATCATTCAAAAGAATTTGCATTTGGCTCACAGTGAACCCTTGATGTTTTGAAGATTGATACTTTAGGCTAACAGTGATCATTACTTTGAATGTATGTTCACCCTGTTGATCCTGGCCACCAATCAAGATTTGTGAGCGCAGTGGTGAAGCGTGAAAACAAATTAAGCTAAGCTACCCAGCTCCAATATCCACTAAGTATGAATATAATATTGGTCTGAATTCAGTGAAGAGGACAATTGGCTCATACATGTAAAGTTACATTGTAGCAAGGGGAGGTAATTTGACAGCATTCCTCACTTTTACAATACAAAAGATGTGAAGATTGGGTTATTGGGTTATCTCCCTTTGATTGCACCGCACCCTGATTACCAACTGGATCATCTTCACAAGTCCAGGTAAATCCTAAATCCTCGCAGAGGGTTTACCTGAACTTTTTTGGTGATTCGAATGAGTTCTTGAGTCGATGCCTCTATTATACAATCTCGTACATTTCATCTCCCGCGCTTGTTTTGAATTGGCATGTCGGTATCTCTAGCCTGCGATTTTCGCTTTGACTTCCGATGTCGATTTCCGCTTGACATCAAAGCAGTTCGGCCCGCGATGAAATTGAAACCTGTCACATCTGATACCTCGCAGCGGATTGGCCTAATCAACCAGCTTAGCGCGTTCACTGATTGGGTTGATTCAGGGGAAATCCCTTCATCTATTTATATCCAGAACTCGTATGGGTAACTAACCAAGCCAGTGTATCGATCCCAATAGACCGATCGATACACTGGCTCGCGAGGATGCCACTGGATATGACTGTCTCACAAGCGGGAGGTTGTGGGTTCAAACCCTCCTAGGGTCATACCAAAAACAATGGTAATTCTTCCTCTCTTGACGCTCAGCATTAAGAGTACTCCCCCCCCCGCCCAGTGTCAAGATAATGTGACTGGGTGGAGTATCATGATCATGTCTGCCTATGGCATGATGCGTCATTTGCTGTACTGTCATGATATGACTGAAAAATGTTGGATGTTACATGCCAAGATGAAGTGCCACTGCCTGACACACCCACTTGCTGTTGATTCCTTAGTACTGCATGGAAATATAATGATTATCTAATTATTAAAGCTATTCGTGGTTAAAAAAAACTGTTTGGTCAGATATTGGAAGATGATAAACAAATTCATAAAGAGCCTTCTTAATAACTTAAAAAACTGAATGGGTTTCTAACAACATAATACTAATTGGATTTGTTTTCTTCTGTTTCCAGTTCTTAAGAGACTTTGACACACTTGTGGAGAAGGACATTGATAAAGAGTTCCTTGGAAGCATGAAGAAATACACGTCAGCAGTGTTCAACATATTGGCATCAAAACAAAAACAGGAGGAGTTAAAGACGCTGAAGGAAAATCCGTCATTGGAAGAAGATGATAAAAAGTGTGAGTATTTTGCAAACCTGCAAAAATGCAATAATCTATTGATCGGCATGATTTTCACTTGGAGGGGCAGGACATCATGCAGATTAAGTTTGACATGAATTATTTGGAAGGTATATAGATTTTGAATCGACCAACCAGTTCGTAGATGTTGGAATATTGGACATGCAATTGTTTGCCAAATAAAAATATCACTTTCCTACACATTTTATCCCTGAATGGGTTGTTTACTGTAATTTAAATCAAAGGGAGATAATTAGCTGAAACTGCCTTCTTTCAACCATTGAAAGCAAAACAAATGGGGGCGGGGAGGCTGGATGGAGCTGTCAAGACGTATTTTTCATCCTTTAATTTAATATGGATTCTTTTTTTCATACAGATCAACTGGCCATTGCTGTGGTGCCAGTCATTGTGGACCATTTCAAAGAAGACCTAACCATGCTGATCCAAAAAGAAGTAAGTGAATAATTCTTCATGAGTGTAATCGATATAGTTCCTGATGCTAATCACATAGATCTAACATACAACGTCGATGAGTATACAAGTAAAAACTTTAGGGCGTTGAAGGCGGAAACTACATTTCTTCTCTATTCCCCATTATTACGTGTATGTAAATATATAACTTAGTAATGAGCGATGCTGGTTCGAATTGGAATTTGGCCTGGTTTGATATTTCTTAAGCCTGTCTAACGTACAAACCGACACCTACCTGTACACACGATATGATTTATTACTACATCTGCAGGCAGAATAAAAGATTTTTGGACAGTCAACGTATAATTTAGAAGACTCAATGGTCATGATGGTAAAAGATTATGATTGAAGAATACTATCAATCCCATATGCTTATATATCTTTTGTGTTACTTTCAGGCAACTCCTGCTGTTATGACACCAATTATTGTCTACCAGGGTTACAATATGGAGACCGCGGATACCATCTCTGTCTATGTGGAGAAGCAGAAGCTTTTGGACACGACGGATCTCCTGCTGGGATTGGAGTGCCTGCTCGCCGCATATTGGTTCTTCAATATACGCTACAACGAGAAAGTTTACAACTCCTTGACATAACTCGAACTGCTTTTTCTGAAGTTGTCCTATACAAGGCCAAGACCTACCGTTATCAGGACGGTGACAGTTACAGGAGCAGTATGCGCTACTTCTCATTTACAGAAAAACATTCTTGAACCATGACGCTGTATCATACTTATGTAAGAGTTCCATTACCATTTCAAGTAGGTGGCAATTCACCAAAGTAGCAGGCTATTATTATGGCATTTAACATCGAGTAATACAGACAACTAAGCAAAGTAGGTGGCTGCCCTGTTGAAAGTAGTCCCGAAAATTATCGCCTTCTAATAAAACCCCTGTTATGAACATTCGGACACATATTAATGTGTATATTTTACCGCTTGTCCCCCTCCCCCCCCCCCCTCAACTCCCAATCAAGTGTCATTGCCATTTTTGTTACCTGTTATACCCTACTCTCTGAGAGTTTTTGATTTTCGGTCTCAGAGGCCAGTGCACCCCAGCAGGTTATGTACAAAAGCATTCCATGACAGTTATCCTCACTCCACTCCACCCCCCAACAACTCTCCCACCCAGTGTCATTGCCATTTTTGTTACCTGTAATACCCTACTCTCAGAGTTTTCGATTTTCGGTCACAGAGGCTAGGGCACCACAGAAGGTTATGTGCAAATCCCCCCCCCCCCCCCACCAACTCCGGCTCTGGTGTTGCTGTCATTTTCCACCCCCACCCGGCTCAACTCTTCTCTCTCCCCTCTCCAACTCTCCCATCCAGTGTCATTGCCATTTTTGTTACCTGATACGCCCTACTCTCTGATAGTTTTTGACTTTCGTTCTCAGAGGCTAGGCACCCCAGAGGGTCATCTACAAAAGTATTCCCACAAAAGTATTCCATGACAAAGATCTGCCCCCCCCCCACCAACACACCCGTTGTCATTATGAACATTATTCTATGGCAAATATCTGTTTACGAACCCAGAACACTGATCATGGATATGTAACCGGATTGCTAGTTTTTATTTCATTATTATCTGTTACCTTTATTTTTATTATTTTTTTCCATGGAGTAAGTTGTTAAATCGGCCCCATACATGTGCATCCATTTGTATTCAGGGTGAAAAATATGATGAAGGGTAACTTTTCATGAAACCTGTATTAACACATACGAGCAGAGATACCCAATTATTATTTAGGATATTCAAGATACCCAATTATTATTTAGGATGAGCAACTTATTTTACTTCTTGGTCGGTACCTGGATTGGAGTGCTTGTATATTTAAGTCTTTGTGCTTTGAGGGTTAAGATTCATCTGTATATATATATAGTTGTTTGATGTCTGTACTATGGGATGGGGTGAGGGTCACTGTCATATGCAACAGGACATGCTGAATTTGGGTTGGGTTGGGTTGCTTGTGAACTTTGTGCTTTGAGGGTATGAGAGTGGAAATTTGTGTGTGTATAGATTGTATGGTATCTGTGTCCGAGTTAGGCTGGGGTGCTTATGTATTTCGTTGTTTGAACTTTGTGCTTTAGTGGTCGGGGGTAAAGATTTGTGTGTATGTAAATAGTTTGTGTGATATCTGTGAGCGGGTGAAAGGTGGTGGCGTAAGTGACATGAACACAACGTGCTCAATTTAGGTTCAGGTGGGATGCTTGTATTTTAAATTGTTTGAACTTTGTGCTTTAGTGGGCGGGGGTAAAGACGTGTGTGTATATAAATAGTTGTACGATATCTGTAGGCGGGTGAAAGTTGGAGGCATAAGTGACATGAACATAACGTGCTCAATTTAGGTTGGGTTGGGATGCTTGTATTTTTAATCGTTTGAACTTTGTGCTTCCAGGGATTGAGAGTGAACTATGATTTCTTTTTGTGATTTCCTCAATAAAATATATCATACATATATTTTGTGTTAATGTTCTTATTGTGTACCTCAACCAAGAGCCACTACTGGGTGGTACGAACACCACCAATTCTCACTAAAAAGGTGCAAATTAACACCTTTTGGAGGTGTAATTCTCACGAAATGGGTGTGTTTTAACACCCCTGGAAGATGGAATCGTCTCCAGAAGGTGTATTTTAGCGCCTCTAGAAGGTTTCATTTTGGCCAAAAGGTGTAAATAAACACCCAATAGGGTGTAATCTTGGTCAAAAGGTGTAAATTAACACCAATGAAAGGTGTAATTCTTACTAATAAGGTGTGATTTAACACCCCTGATGGAATGATCACCAGAAGGTGTATTTTAGCACCCCTAGATGATTCAAATTTGCTCAAAAGGTGTGAATGAACACCCAAAGAAGGTGTAATTCTTTTGAAAAGGTGTAAATTAACACCACTGAAAGGTTTAGTTGTGGTCAAAAGGTGTAAATAAACACATGGGTGCTGGGTTCCCAACAAAACTATGCTCATAAATTTGTCTGGAAGGTGCCAATTTTATTCAGAAGGTGTGAATGAACACCCATGGAAGGTGTAATGTGAGCAAAAAAGGTGTAACTTAACACCTTTTCGAGAAGGTGTAAATTTACACCTTTCGGAGAGGGTGTTAATTCACACCCAAAAAGGTGTTAGACCTGGGACAATATTTTCAAGTTCGTGTATGGCCACGATCGAAATGTTACATTATATATTGGAGTCATATAATACTGGTATGATAATTACGAAACATTTATTCTAACGCAGGATGCTTTCCTTGGTGAATGACTTCGATTTTGCTGGTTTGATCAAGTCAAACAGAAGTATTCACGAGTTGAATCTCGAGGCAGATTACCCAGAGAACTCTTAATCTTAGCACTACTTGTAAATCCTTTGTGATTTAGTCTTGTTTGGTGTGGTATTATGAGAAGCTCAAATAATAATTAAAAGATGTGACCAATTATGAACAGGTGAAAAGACTGATACCTGGTTAGGCATATTACCTGCAAAATTACAGAATTGTGTAACGATGTAGATATTAAGTGAATTAAAATGCCACAAAGTAAATATTCCAATCGAGCAGGTGGTGTATACATATCTCGCCAGATCCTCTGAAAACATATATGATTCCAGACAAAACCACAAAATAGGCATCATTCAAACATGCCCAAGTTTCTATGGAGATAAATAACCCAAAGTGATTTGAAATTACATATGGTGATTAGAGTCTAATTCTGAGGGCGAGAGACCGTAAATAGAATGCTTCCGCAAACAACGCACATAAACGTTCTGTGTCATATAGATTCGACGATCAGAACCTCGAGATGTCATTCTGGCATCCTTGAAACATGATGTCGGCTTCAATCATAACAATGATGATCTACCATATAGTGTTTGTGGTTCTTACTGCCTGTCTGGATTAGATAGAGAAGTGACAAGAATACAGGGATCATAACCCACCGTGCTGTCTCTCTAACATTATTGAAAACTTGTCTTCTGTAAATAGCGGTCCTGATGTATTTACAAGGGATACATCATATATAGCACCATATATAACGTTCCATGTCATACAGATTCGACGACCAGAATCTCGAGATGTCATTCTGGCATCCTTGAAACATGATGTCGTCTTCATTTCTAACAATGATGATCCACCATATAGTGTTTGGGGTTCTTACTGCCTGTCCGGGTTAGACAGAGAACTGACAAGAATATAGGGATCATAACCCACCGTGCTGTCTCTCTAACATTATCGAACACTCGTCTTCTGTAAATAGCGGTAGGGCCTAGTTACAAGGGATATATCATAAATAGCACCAATTCTCGCCAGATCACCGAAGTTAAGCAACGTTGAGCTCGGTCAATACTTGGATGGGTGACCGGATGCTGTACTGACTGAGCTGATCAGTGTCCAGAAAACGATCTGAAATGTCAGGTGTACGTATGACGTCACTGTGAGGTCATCTGGGTTGCCCAATCAAATTTGATGGCACACTCGTGTAGGTCAATGGTGGGCAGTTTCGTCTTAGTCAGTCTAAGTGTAACACAGATATATTGGGGGAATACGGTTTTTTATTATTATTATTTCATCCACAGTTGGAATTGGTAATAACTGCCATGGGAAATAGGACTTTTTATTATTGATGTGGATTTGTTTTGTGGACTTTTGTGAATACTGAATATCGGATCGGACGCCTTCTGTTCACTCACCGATATTGGACAAGCCCAGATCCTCGGGTTAATTTGCAATTACGGTAAATTAACGATTTCTTACTTCAGCGTCGAAGCAAATTGTGGTCAACAAGTAGATTCAGATTCGGCATCCTCAAATCACTCCGAAACCACTTGTTATCAGCTTGTAACACGGAATGCCCTCAAAATCTCTTTCTACATGTTCTCTGATTTGTTTTCTACCTGCCTAGACTGTCTTGCAAAGTTCAGGTGAGATTTCAATAGATAAGCAGCAATTTTGTCATGATATTGACTGTACCGGTAATGGGCAAGTTATGTTCGTTGTCCTGTCCAGAATCGGCAATGACTTTCTGAGGTGAGCAAGATAATCGATATCGAACATTCGATTTAGACAGGTTCGGTTCAGACAGGTTGAATATTCGTTAGATATTCAATGGATAATCTTTGAATATTCGTTGGATATTGGCTATTCGATGGATATACGGCATTTGGGGCATAGGAAATGCCGATTCGTCTCATATGTTTGCGGAAGCATTCTATTTACGGTCTCTCGCCCTCAGAATTAGACTCTAATCACCATATGTAATTTCAAATCACTTTGTGTTATTTATCTCCATAGAAACTTGAGCATGTTTGAATGATGCCTATTTTGTGGTTTTGACTGGAATCATATATGTTTTCAGAGGATCTGGCGAGATATGTATACACCACCTGCTCGATTGGAATATTTACTTTGTGGCATTTTAATTCACTTAATATCTACATCGTTACACAATTCTGTAATTTTGCAGGTAATATGCCTAACCAGGTATCAGTCTTTTCACCTGTTCATAATTGGTCACATCTTTTAATTATTATTTGAGCTTCTCATAATACCACACCAAACAAGACTAAATCACAAAGGATTTACAAGTAGTGCTAAGATTAAGAGTTCTCTGGGTAATCTGCCTCGAGATTCAACTCGTGAATACTTCTGTTTGACTTGATCAAACCAGCAAAATCGAAGTCATTCACCAAGGAAAGCATCCTGCGTTAGAATAAATGTTTCGTGGGTTGTTTCGTAATTATCATACCAGTATTATATGACTCCAATATATAATGTAACACTTCGATCGTGGCCATACACGAACTTGAGAAATATTGTCCCAGGTCTAACACCTTTTTGGGTGTGAATTAACACCCTCTCCGAAAGGTGTAAATTTACACCTTCTCGAAAAGGTGTTAAGTTACACCTTTTTTGCTCACATTACACCTTCCATGGGTGTTCATTCACACCTTCTGAATAAAATTTGCACCTTCCAGACAAATTTATGAGCATATTTTTGTTGGGAACCCAGCATCCCATGGGTGTTTATTTACACCTTTTGACCACAACTAAACCTTTCAGTGGTGTTAATTTACACCTTTTCAACAGAATTACACCTTCTTTGGGTGTTCATTCACACCTTTTGGGCAAATTTGAATCATCTAGGGGTGCTAAAATACAACTTCTGGTGATCATTCCATCTCCCAGGGGTGTTAAATCACACCTTATTAGTAAGAATTACACCTTTCATTGGTGTTAATTTACACCTTTTGACCGAGATTACACCCTCTTGGGTGTTTATTTACACCTTTTGGCCAAAATTAAACCTTCTAGAGGTGCTAAAATACACCTTCTGGAGACGATTCCATCTTCCAGGGGTGTTAAAACACACCCATTTCGTGAGAATTACACCTTCAAAAGGTGTTAATTTGCACCTTTTTAGTGAGAATTAGTGGTGTTCGTACCACCCAGTAGTGGCTCTTGGTTGAGGTACACAATAAGAACATTAACACAAAATATATGTATGATATATTTTATTAAGGAAATCACAAAAAGCACATTTACATTGGTCTTTTCATGTTAGCCCTCCCTGATATCAATCCCTGGAAGCACAAAGTTCAAACGATTAAAAATACAAGCATCCCAACCCAACCTAAATTGAGCACGTTATGTTCATGTCACTTATGCCTCCAACTTTCACCCGCCTACAGATATCGTACAACTATTCATATACACACAAGTCTTTACCCTCGCCCACTAAAGCACAAAGTTCAAACAATTTAAAATACAAGCATCCCACCTGAACCTAAATTGAGCACGTTGTGTTCATGTCACTTACGCCACCACCTTTCACCCGCTCACAGATATCACACATACACACAAATCTTTACCCCCGACCACTAAACCACAAAGTTCAAACAACTATATACATAAGCACCCCAGCCTAACTCGGACACAGATACCATACAATCTATACACACACACATTTTCACTCTCATACCCTCAAAGCACAAAGTTCACAAGCAACCCAACCCAACCCAAATTCAGCATGTCCTGTTGCATATGACAGTGACCCCCCCATCTCACGCCATCCCATAGTACAGACATCAAACAACTATATATATATACAGATGAACCTTAACACTCAAAGCACAAAGACTTAAATATACAAGCACTCCAATCCAGGTACCGACCATGAAGTAAAATAAGTTGCTCATCCTAAATAATAATTGGGTATCTTGAAACCAGCTTTGAAACTCTGCTTGTATGTGTTAATACAGGTTTCATGAAAAGTTGCCCTTTATTATATTTTTCACCCCGAATACAAATGGATGCACATGAATGGGGCCGATTTAACAACTCACTCCATGGAAAAAATTAATAAAAATAAAGGTAACAGATAAAAATGAAATAAAAACTAGCAATCCGGTTACATATCCATGGTCAGTGTTCTGGGTTCGTAAACAGATGTTTGCCATAGAATAATTTTCTTTGCCATGGAATACTTTTGTGGGAATACTTTTGTAGGGGTGCCTAGCCTCTGAGAATGAAAGTCGAAAACTCGCAGAGAGTAGGGCATATCAGGTAACAAAATTGACACTGGCTGAGAGAGTTGGGGGGGAGAGAGTTGTACATAAATCTTCTGGGATGCCTAGCCTGAGACCGAAAATCGAAAAATCACAGAGAGTAACAGAAACTGACAGCAACACCAGATCCAGCTGGGGGGTGGGTGGGTGGGTGGGTGGGTGGGGAGGAACCGACAGCAACACCAGAGCCGGGGGGAGGGGGGGTGGTGGACTGGAGATTCGTACATAACCTTCTGCGGTGCCCTAGCCTCTGTGACCGAAGAGAGTAGGGTAACAACAAGGGCAATGACACTGGGTGGGGGATTTGTTGTTGGGGTGGGGGGGAAAGAGTAAGGATAAATGTCATCGAATACTTTTGTACATAACCTTCTGGGGTGCCCTAGCCTCTGAGACCGAAAATCAAAAACTCTCAGAGAGTAGGGTATAACAGGTAACAAAAATGGCAATGACACTTGATGGGGAGTTGGGGGGGGGGACAAGCGGTAAAATATACACATTAATATGTGTCCGAATGTTCATAACAGGGGTTTTATTAGAAGGCGATAATTTTCGGGACTACTTTCAACAGGGCAGCCACCTACTTTGCTTAGTTGTCTGTATTACTCGATGTTAAATGCCATAATAATAGCCTGCTACTTTGGTGAATTGCCACCTACTTGAAATGGTAATGGAACTCTTACATAAGTATGATACAGCGTCATGGTTCAAGAATGTTTTTCTGTAAGTGAGAAGTAGCGCATACTGCTCCTGTAACTGTCACCGTCCTGATAACGGTAGGTCTTGGCCTTGTATAGGACAACTTCAGAAAAAGCAGTTCGAGTTATGTCAAGGAGTTGTAAACTTTCTCGTTGTAGCGTATATTGAAGAACCAATATGCGGCGAGCAGGCACTCCAATCCCAGCAGGAGATCCGTCGTGTCCAAAAGCTTCTGCTTCTCCACATAGACAGAGATGGTATCCGCGGTCTCCATATTGTAACCCTGGTAGACAATAATTGGTGTCATAACAGCAGGAGTTACCTGAAAGTAACACAAAAGATATATAAGCATATGGGATTGATAGTATTCTTCAATCATAATCTTTTACCATCATGACCATTGAGTCTTCTAAATTATACGTTGACTGTCCAAAAATCTTTTATTCTGCCTGCAGATGTAGTAATAAATCATATCGTGTGTACAGGTAGGTGTCAGTTTGTACGTTAGACAGGCTTAAGAAATATCAAACCAGGCCAAATTCCAATTCGAACCAGCATCGCTCATTACTAAGTTATATATTTACATACACGTAATAATGGGGAATAGAGAAGAAATGTAGTTTCCGCCTTCAACGCCCTAAAGTTTTTACTTGTATACTCATCGACGTTGTATGTTAGATCTATGTGATTAGCATCAGGAACTATATCGATTACACTCATGAAGAATTATTCACTTACTTCTTTTTGGATCAGCATGGTTAGGTCTTCTTTGAAATGGTCCACAATGACTGGCACCACAGCAATGGCCAGTTGATCTGTATGAAAAAAAGAATCCATATTAAATTAAAGGATGAAAAATACGTCTTGACAGCTCCATCCAGCCTCCCCGCCCCCATTTGTTTTGCTTTCAATGGTTGAAAGAAGGCAGTTTCAGCTAATTATCTCCCTTTGATTTAAATTACAGTAAACAACCCATTCAGGGATAAAATGTGTAGGAAAGTGATATTTTTATTTGGCAAACAATTGCATGTCCAATATTCCAACATCTACGAACTGGTTGGTCGATTCAAAATCTATATACCTTCCAAATAATTCATGTCAAACTTAATCTGCATGATGTCCTGCCCCTCCAAGTGAAAATCATGCCGATCAATAGATTATTGCATTTTTGCAGGTTTGCAAAATACTCACACTTTTTATCATCTTCTTCCAATGACGGATTTTCCTTCAGCGTCTTTAACTCCTCCTGTTTTTGTTTTGATGCCAATATGTTGAACACTGCTGACGTGTATTTCTTCATGCTTCCAAGGAACTCTTTATCAATGTCCTTCCCCACAAGTGTGTCAAAGTCTCTTAAGAACTGGAAACAGAAGAAAACAAATCCAATTAGTATTATGTTGTTAGAAACCCATTCAGTTTTTTAAGTTATTAAGAAGGCTCTTTATGAATTTGTGTATCATCATCCAATATCTGACCAAAAAGTTTTTTTAACCACGAATAGCTTTAATAATTAGATAATCATTATATTTCCATGCAGTACTAAGGAATCAACAGCAAGTGGGTGTGTCAGGCAGTGGCACTTCATCTTGGCATGTAACATTCAACATTTTTCAGTCATATCACGACAGTACAGCCTTAAAGTGTCCTCAATGACGCATCATGCCATAGACAGACATGATCATGATACTCCACCCAGTCACATTATCTGGACACGGGGCCAAGAGAGGAAGAATTACCATTGTTTTTGGTATGACCCTGGCAGGGTTTGAACTCACAACCTCCCGCTTGTGAGACAGTCATATCCAGTAGCATCCTCGCGAGCCAGTGTATCGATCGGTCTATTGGGATCGATACACTGGCTTGGTTAGTTACCCATACGAGTTCTGGATATAAATAGATGAAGGGATTTCCCCTGAATCAACCCAATCAGTGAACGCGCTAAGCTGGTTGATTAGGCCAATCCGCTGCGAGGTATCAGATGTGACAGGTTTCAATTTCATCGCGGGCCGAACTGCTTTAATGTCAAGCGGAAATCGACATCGGAAGTCAAAGCGAAAATCGCAGGCTAGAGATACCGACATGCCAATTCAAAACAAGCGCGGGAGATGAAATGTACGAGATTGTATAATAGAGGCATCGACTCAAGAACTCATTCGAATCACCAAAAAAGTTCAGGTAAACCCTCTGCGAGGATTTAGGATTTACCTGGACTTGTGAAGATGATCCAGTTGGTAATCAGGGTGCGGTGCAATCAAAGGGAGATAACCCAATAACCCAATCTTCACATCTTTTGTATTGTAAAAGTGAGGAATGCTGTCAAATTACCTCCCCTTGCTACAATGTAACTTTACATGTATGAGCCAATTGTCCTCTTCACTGAATTCAGACCAATATTATATTCATACTTAGTGGATATTGGAGCTGGGTAGCTTAGCTTAATTTGTTTTCACGCTTCACCACTGCGCTCACAAATCTTGATTGGTGGCCAGGATCAACAGGGTGAACATACATTCAAAGTAATGATCACTGTTAGCCTAAAGTATCAATCTTCAAAACATCAAGGGTTCACTGTGAGCCAAATGCAAATTCTTTTGAATGATAGACCTCAATCTGTCAACTTTATCTATATAAGGGATCAGCGAACGAGAACCATAGATCACGAGAATGAGACAGACAGAACATCCCGAGGAATGCAAATTTCAGTCAAAACATTTCAAAATACAGAACCAATAGCAGCCAAACCTCAGTCACGAATAAACATATTTCTAACACTTGTTTACATGCCCAGTCATTTCGGTCGGTTCAAGAGGCTGAATAGAATCCTAAACATATTTTGGCAATTCTATATGTGTAACTGAATTCTAAGAACTATTTTCAAACATGATTTTTTCTTCTAATTATGAGCATGGAAGTATTTCCCCTTTCACTGTCAAGTAAAATCTACTCACATTATGAAAAGAATCATCGCCTGGAAAAGGCCATCAATAATTCTCCGCCTCTGAGCTGTGGAAGGGTCTGTTTGCTTTTCGAGTGTCTGTGTGACGTCTGTATCGAAGGCTGGCAGAGCAGAGTTCAACGGCTCTTGACCGAGAGTAGGTGTACTGCTGCTAGGTCCAATTCTACAACCATTAAGAACCACAACTGATAAACTTTGCACAATGTAAATGATACTTATCGTCTTATACATTAAAGTTCCATTTTTATTAACTGGAAATATATACAGAAACAAATAGTAAATTTATGTTTTGAAATGTCAATCCCAACACAGTAGTCGAGCCCAGCCCATGTAACTGAATCAGGTTTACATTCTTTGGAAAAGAAACAAAACTACGGTAATCAGACTGTATGAAAGTTGGCTTACACAGTTGGTCGTTCAAGTTGAGAATGCATTTCCACGGTGTCACTTGGACCAGTGTCTGTGCTTTCCTGAAATGGGGGAAAATATTAATTATTCAACTGCGGTTTAAGGACGCACATAAGTAACTGGCTATATCCTGCGTAGTCTGCATAGTAACAGGGTAAGTCAAATATACATGTATCCACATATTCATTGAACTGAAACGACTGATCACAGTGTAGCTACAAAACCAGAAGTGAATATTAATTATAAGACTTAATAAAATTAGCAACGGTTCCGGTCAGATTTCACAATACTAGGTTATTTGATTAGTTCTGCCGTAATTAATGATTATATTTTCATGATCTGTGAATAACAGTGATTCACTTCCAAACACTGCTTTGTGGTACGAATACATTGGGTATCATATGGAATATCAAAGACGGGGTAGACACCACAGGAGAACACGAATCATTGATACCTTATCAGTACGCTCTGGAACATTGTGATTTTGGAGTTATCGGGTATCTCATCCTGGTCCTCGAGGTCCCCGAACTCTTCAAACTCAGCATCATACAACTGGAAAATAAATAAATCACATATAACTAAGTGGCAAACAATCTATCAGTCAATCTGTCCAATGAAACTAAGCCGTCATATACCCACGAAACTAAGTCGTAGGGGTTGAAGAGAACCTACAAAAACCAATCCTCCAGTCCAGCCCAGCTCTTTTTAAACATCATATAATTCTGGTTTCATATTAATAAAATTTTATGGGTAAATAGTAAGGGTAAATAGTACCTCAAAATATCCCAAACATACCGTTCCATGATGATCCAAGTGTTCCACTGGGCGTTATTAACTATTCCTATTGCACTGTGTACTAAAATTCACTATAAGTATACTGCATTAAACTGAGCAAAGCTATCACTGAACAAATTTATGCCGCCATATTGGATTCACATTAAGGCAAATGAACTCCCACTTTTTATGTGAGCTGAGCATTTTGGAGCACATTTTCAACAGTGACGTGTTCGAGGTAGTTGCACTCCTATCTAATGAAGATAATACTAACAAATATGTGCGACTATAGTGGGCTAAATCGACACGATTTCGCAAAGTTTGAAACAAGCCTTCCCCGAAGAAAATCCAACCGCCCTCCATTTTCTCCCACGTGATCCTTGTGCGCATGCGCATTGACTAGTATCATTTATAACCTGGTTCCAGAACACAATGGTATAGTGTAACAAGCACCTACATAATCGGGGCACCAGGCTAACCAGTTCTGACTCGTTTCTATGGACCCGTTTCTATCTCATATAGGGGCCTACTATTGATGACATTTAAATAGAATTTCTATATTTTTAAGCGTCACTAATTTGATTGGGTCAAACAATCTCTCTGAGCAGATTATATTAATCAAATTATGCAAAAGTGTATGTTATCATAAGACCGTATTTTTTCGCATGTATGTTGATTCGACAAAGTTTCGAGCTTGTTCTGTTCTGTTGGCAGAAGTTAAATGAAATACCGTGAGCAAAAGAAAATACTCAATCGAGTCACAGTTTTAGCACAGTTGAAACTATGTTTCGATCACTGGTTCCGACAGTATAAAAAATATATTCTCCGGTATAAATTGTCTGTAAGATGTAACATTTTCTTCATCCTCTAAATACATACCTGTTTACATGTATCTCCCTGCTCCGACCTGGGTTCACAGGGGTAATTATATTGTACAAATATAAAAAATGGCATATTTACCTGGAAGGTTACGTCGTTAATGCCAATTAGATCAGCCATGGAGCTATAGATCGAAAGGAGGCACTGTTCCACAAGCCAGGACTGACTTGGCCAGCGCTCACGCCCGCTGAGCTTTTGTGTTTTGAATAGCCGTCCAGCTGGGCTGCGTCTCTTTCATGTTCAATGTACGATGCCGCTCTCTGATCCTGCGACTCCTTTCTGTTAAATTAGAAATGGCCGGAAGTGAGGTGTCATCATGCGCAGTCTCCACAAATTAAAATCACCAAGTGAAAATTATGCGCATATGTCATGTTTATTTATTTGAAATAATTTCCCTTATCACAATATTTGAGTCATGGCTTATGTCTTATTGGTGCTGAGCTACGGGACTTTGAAAACAGGCTGTCATTTCTTTATCTATATTGTATTTTTTCCTTTTATGCTAACTTCCGCATTTCCAAACATGACCCAAAAATGTGAGCGAGTAGCTATTACTATAGGGAATCGGAAAATCTATGGTTCTCACGGGAGGCTTATCCCGTTCGTGCAAAATTAGCGATTGAAAATATACATATTTCTCCATTTGAAATACATGGTGACTTCTGCCAAACTATGAAAATTGCACACTTTTAATGAAAAATAACCCTCTTTCCGCATTTCAAATAGGGGAAAAGTTATGCTTATGTTAAAGATCGTAAACAGATCTATATCCTCGTGTTTAGCATTTCCGGGAGGCTTTACCTCAATTTGAATAAAATGGGATTTAGTAAGCATTACTTCGGCGTTTTCTCTGTATTTGATGCTTCAAAAAAGCTATTAAGTAATTACAAGCGTCTAGTCCGTCATTCATAATCCAGCCGTCGTCCATTAGAGAATATCCGCGTCCATAATCCAAAGACCTATTCCATTTCCATATAACAGTATTAGCACCAAATTCAAAAAGACAAAAGCATACATAAACATAGGCTTGTTTCCTGCAAGAGAGAAGCGGTCAACAGTTTTCAATGATGCCGGCAAGACATCATGATGTTCCAAAAATATCAAATCAGTATCGCTGATCAGTATTCTTAATCCATAATATTCGTTGTAAAGTCGTCATCTAAAGAATGATGTATCTCAGTCACGCTTTGATTGTGACTGTTCATATGAGTACCATGAGGATCTTGAAGTACATGGGTTCATACGGCCCCTAGCCCCCGGGTTAAGCGGAATTAGACACAAGTTACGAAACGTAGCGCCATAGATCTTGCACGCTACGTTCGTATTTTGCTATCAGCATGCGATATGTATCGCCAAATTTGAGAAACTTTCAGTGGAGGCGCTTGGTGGAATAGCCCTGTTTTATAAGTTTCTGCAGCAATGTTTTGTGACGTTGATTAAAATCATCACATTTAACACAGGATCTAGCAAATGCTACTAAGCGAGATATGTATACGCCATATGCAGGTCCCACTGGAATATTGGAATGACCCGGCGTCCGTTTGTGTATACCCCCGTGGGAGCTGATTGCTCGGTGAGTAATCCGCGAATACACAATTGGCAGTGCGATCGTTTAACGGTCGCCTTTGAGATTATAACAGGCCCATTGAATGTTATTGTTTTGCCATTATAAGATTGCGATTGCAGGTATTTATATTCAAGAAAAAGATATTACTCAAGCCAGGACAAATTATTGTCAATACCACGAAAAATATATACATGTGGTGTTCCTCACAATGGGAAAAGAACATTTTTTATATGCGAAGGGGTACAAAGACAAAGGAATCCTCCACGCGATTACAATTACAATGTATAATGAACACCTATTTACCAGTATAACCTGACCGATAAACTGACGGACGAAATTGTACATAGTCGCTTCCTCTTCTCTTCTATTTATATCTCCCTCCGCTCTCTCCTTGTTATTTATTTATCATTTATTTATTTTAAAATATAGCGCCTGTAAACATCTTGAATGAACTAAGAAATTATCGTGAAATTAAAATAAAACATTGAGTTGATGGGATGCGAAACTCGTATGGGAAGGGGCCCTTAAACTACAATATTAATCAAAATTCAACCCATCTTACAGATATACAAGTCTTCGAATATGAATTACTTATCTGATATCGGAAGGCTTTAGAATACAATTTGTTTCAGTTATCATGATTATTGCACACAATCTTCTTGGTATACTTGACAAAGAGATTATTATAAGGTTTTGTTTTTATATTGAATTATATCCCATGCTATACAACTTCATTTGCATTTGTAAGCTGAGAATCAGTCATCAAATAAAAGACATTCTTACGGACAAGTACTTCTTGCAAATATCATTAACCGGGCACGTGTACGTTCCGTTACAAAATCTGGTTTTCTACTCATGGAACGTCTCATGTTGATAAAATATAATAAGTAATACAAGTGATCTAAGTCTTTTCAAAACTTCAAAAACTGTTTTTACACAAACTACGCCTGATGGTGATCAACGGGAGGTTAATTGGCAATAGCCACTTCGAATACACAACGCTTAATAGGTCGACAGCAAGTCCATGGCACGCATGCGCGTGAAATCGAATGCTACCGAATCAACGGCGGACATGGCCGAGCCAGCTATAATCCCTCAGGTTAATCCGCTATACCCCGCTGTGTCGGCATCGTACATTGAACACTTTCATCACCCCAATCTGTGCCTCCTTCCGATTTATAGCTCCATGGATCAGCTAAGGTAGCATTCTGTGAAATGTGATCTTTAAGGTCCGACAGGCTGGGAGATGCAAAAGGTAAAGCGATTTTCTTTCGGTTCTCCCCGATCAACAGTAGGCAAGTCGCCATCTCGCAAAAAGTCCACTTTGATGGACAGAACGAGCGACGTGAAAAAAACGGCTGTGCGCAATTTATCGTAATGGAAGTTTGTCTGGAAGTAATATCGCGTCGATATTGGAAATGGTGGACAGCATGGGAAGCGAAGCCATGCCTATTTACAAATTCATGAACAATAGAAGCGATGTATATATTGTTAGGCATTGGCAGAATAAACTCAAAAACTAATTGAGCGATAGAATCATCACCGATATGTTTGTTTAACCAAAGCTTTGCGTTAGCGTCAAAGAGATATGAGATAAAGGCAGGCTGCGGATTATGATTATGGTGTGTTAAAAGGGGTTGTTTCCGGACAGGATGGTAACCAAAACTTTATCAAGTAATAATTTGTGACGATAATCGCACAATTGTTAATGGGTAACATACACACAACAAGCTGTCATGATTATCACTTCGAACCGTTTAGTCCATTTCACACCTTCCTGTCTCAGTGGATCAATCAAAGCCCATAATTTGTACAGTTTTCGTTGTATCCACTGCTTATTGTACAAATCTCCCATTGGAATGAAGTTGAAAATCACTTTATCTGATAGCTAAGCAGTTATCAGCACTGTAGATATCGATCTGAATACTTCTTACATTGGTCGACAAACAACGTGCTTTTGTCGACTCTGCATCATACATAATATTTACTATACTGTAGTCTTTGGCTCAACCTTGAGTGAGAACACCAGAGCGGCTGTTCAATTTTCACTCCCTCGTAAAACCGACTGGGGGATTGATTCTTATGGTCTGCAGCTCGTTTTTTTAATTATATTTCCGTTGGAATTTTTGTTAAATTTTAGACAGACTGGTCAAATTGTTAGATCCATTGATTTAATTTTGTGTAGAAAGTTGGGGTGCTTGAAAATTTTGATGGTTTACCGTAAGCATGACAACGAAATACATTTCTTCAACATACAAATTAAGTTCCAAATGTGTATGGAAAATTAAGTATTTACACCTTTTTAACACCTTTCAATAAATTTACACCTTTACGGGTGTAAAATCAGGGTTGGAATCAATCTTCATACATATGCACCTTTTCTACACCTTATTTACACCTCCTAAGGGTGTAAACATGAACCCAGAATGTATAAACGTTTGATTTACACCTTTTTACACCTTTTTCACACCTTCTGAGCTTAGAGTGTACATGGGCGCAATGTCGTTAGGGATCGTTTCCATTATTCGTTTTTTCTTCAGTCGCGATTTTTCTTCAATTTTCTCGATTGAAAAACGATCATTCGTGAATAAGTCGCGAGGATATCGAGAAAAAAAAATGAGAAAAAACGATTGAACCTTTTCTGAAAAAACCATTCTCTCGCGATATCGTTTTTGAATCGTTTACCCATGCGCGATCCGTTCTTGATCGCGAATCTTCAATCGCGAGAGAATCGTTTTTTTCAAGGTGCGAGACAATCGTGAGGCGGAGTGATATCTGACACATAGGCCGTGTTGCCGTCGTACGCCGCTCTATCCGCGAACTGGGAACTACATTTAATGCTGGTCGCGGATTTGTCGATGGAAAACCTATATTACTATACTGTATAAATGCGTAAGATAACCGGATAATATATATGATTCACGATCTATAGTCTCCTACAAGCCGAAGTAGGGCGTATGCTGGAAATATCTATACACATACCTGTACCATGCTTCCTGTGACGTCCGCGCTCAGATTTACTCTGGCGCGGCGTAAATGACAAAATTACATGTTTATTTAATAAGGTCATGAGTGGATTTGAGTTCGTCGTTGATTGCATTATCAGAATGATCACGGCACAGACTTGATAGAGGTGTGAATGGGCACATGGCGGATAACCCAGAACAGCTTAGCCCGCCAGCCGAGAATTTCTAGGTTAATTAAGGTGAAAAATAGTGTAATTTAAATATGTATATTTTGTTATAGTAAAACATACATTAGGAAAGGGTATACATTCATGTTTTGGTACAGTTTTTAAACTATTGAGATGTGAATAAGTTAAAAAATCACCATCAAGTTAATTTTATTTATTATAAGAATATTCGCGGCAGTGATTTCATATTTATATCAAATACATATCACAATGGTGATTGAATCGCATATAACGGTTGGATTCGCATATGTACAATACTTTTTATTTTAATTTTACATTTTGATAAATGAACTATGAATGATTCCAAAGGGAAGCTCAAGCCAGAAACCAATTGAATATTATATAATTTCATCTCTTACTGGAATAATTAAATTCTACCCGTATTGCTCGTAAATCCTGCGATTTGATTGGCTGATTAGTGCTAAATTTTTCGGTTCATACTTCAATGAATCTAAAAATATGATATGCCACGCCCACAACTGCACTACTTTTTCGTTGCTATAAATAACACTGGGTCACTGGCCGTAGTGTAAATCTATTCAGATTTTAGTACATAAATAATATATTTGCTCAAATAATGCCAACAGAAAATTCTAGAACCAACTGGAAAGAGTGAATTTAAATATTTATTTGTATTGAGAAAATTGTTTGTAAAATTACAAGAATTTCGAAGAGAAAAGAGCCGATCAGATCAGCAATAACTTAAGTCGACATCTCCGTGACCTTGAACGAGATTTTGACATTAGGTTTTCGCTCACCCACTTTTACCACAAATTATTACACCCGGTGAAGTCCTGAAACTCACATCCTACCTGAGCTCTGGTTTTCTTCAGATACATAGTTTGGTAATCCATTCATTTGTTCGTTACCGTTCCCGAGGAGTGGAATTTCATCCGCCGGCTCTTTTGCTGTTGTGGTGCGGGGGGAGGTGAGTTTTGCACCGATGGAAACGGGAATATGTCGTCCTCTCACGAAACCAAACACAAAATTTAACAAATTATACCGTCTTGACTGCCACGATAAGCGGATGTATGTAACAAGTACCGTACCGTACGGCAGATGTCCGAGAAAATCCCTCCAGTCAAGGGGGGGGTTCCACAAAACCTGTTGGGTGGCCTACGAGGGCAACATCATCGTTCAATCTCTGTTCACAAAGGCTGCAATCAGTCCACCAGAACTGATACACTTCGAAGTATGTGAAAGAATATCAATTTTCGCGTTTTCTGTCTCTGATATCACACAAAATTATGCGTCCGCTCGAACACAACACAACACACACAGCACATGCACTCCATCGATTCCAGTCTACGTGTGACGGGTACAGGCGATGAAGGATGCAGAGTTTCGTCACATTATTGATAGCGGACACCGAAAGGGAGAAAGTTCCGTCATAAACTGCGACAGGGAATGTTCCTCAGCTCAGAACAACTTTGATCAGTGAAATCGTCCTCCGTATATGCCTACGCGGGGCGCGGTAAAACAGCAAGAAAATGCATCACCCAGTCTGATCATCGGCTCTGAATGGAATATTCCCGGCAAGGCCAACTCAACTCGAACAATTTTTCCTCTTCTGCATGGTTTCATATCTCATTCTTCCTTCGCAGAATTTCCTGTGTGTTTCAGTTTTCCTGACCTAAATGATTATCCCTGACTGAGAAGTTTTCCTCCATACACAATGTGCAACAAACTGTCAAACTGAAAACTGTTTGAACCGCGCTAGGCCTACCGAGTGACGTGCGCGTGCACCGAGATGTTGCTAGGAGTTACGAACTTTGTTGACTGTATTTATACGCGCAGGAGTTTTCCCGTTACAAGAATTAAACCGAAGAATTCGTTCGTTTCACGTTCAATTTCTTCTCTTATTGAATTACTTTTGCTTGATTAATTTAATTATAAGGATTGACTGTGATTTTTTTTACGTTCATTGGGGTATGAACTTAAAAACCGCTGTGCAAACTTACAGCGGAAGTTTTAAGTTCATACCCCAATGAACGTAAAAAAAATCACAGTCAATCCTTAATTAACCACCATGGGCCATGACAGAAAGGGATGAAACGAGGTCAGTTTTGATATTTCTCTTGATGACAAATATAACTTTGTCGAAATATTGAGACTGTCAATATGCGTTTGTTAACTTTATTCGGAGTAACTTTGCTTATGCATTACACTCATTGTTCCGAATTTGTAGGCTTCACACCATCGTGTACCTTTTACTCATGAAATAAAGATTGAATTACCTCATTTTTTTTGCAAAACAGCACAAAAGTTGGTCAGAGTTTGAAGCTGTTTATCTTCCATCATATCACAGGACAAGCAGAAAGTATCTATCTTGCCAGATGCCATATATAAAAAATTATAGATGTATCTGATATACTCTTTTTCTGAGAAAATAATTTTTATTAAATATCTTAGATTATGATCAGCTACTTTGCTTGTCTTCCAGTCGAGCTACCTCACACACACTGGTCACTGACTGTTTTCATGGATGTGATGAGGTCGAAATAGGGGAAAGCTCCCATAAAGTTAACATGATCGAATACTGAGAAAACATGACCGAATACCGAGAAATCCTCTTAAATATAAAAGTCTGTATTCTTGGTAGCTGAGAATAACTATTTTTGTCCAGAGTATCTACTTTACAGATACTTGTTTTAATTTTTGGGGGTATAGAAAGCCACATATTCATGAATACAGTCGTTGTCCATGTTTGACCGCACATATCTGTTCAGTTCAAGTTCATTTATTCCAATCTAGGTACCAATCTTAGTTCTTGTTAGTGAGTGTTGTCTGGAAGATGTTTCTGAGGCAGCCTTGCTTGTCCTATCCATTCCCAGTACCTTGTAATAAATATATTTGGCAAGGGTATCTATTTTCCGGAAAATACTGAACCTTTTTTTTGCCTTTCCGGAAAATAGAAACCAAATTATTTATAAAAACGAGCATCTGTCCGTCTTTTAGCACGCAAACCAGCAATGGATACTTGTTCTTAGTTCTCATTGGCGACTGTTAAATGTATCTGCCAGGGAGGCATTATCTGTGACGAGTCTGGGGAGTAAAGATGCGAATCTTCTGCTCATATGTTGTGTATTCAATAAATAATGCAATCCTACATGTACTATAATATCTGTATACCAGTCTAAAAATTTTGGGTGGCCTTTCGAAGTCCATGAGTTCTAGTTTACTTTCATATATCTGTCTCAAAGAGTTAGTTCCCTTGTAAGTCCTCTCTCGAGCTTCCCACAATGGTGGCGGTAATTTATTGAAGAGGAAGTAATATTTTACTGGTGGCTCTTATAATAATCTGAATTAAAATTATACTAGCTCCCAATATCCCAAGATGAACATTTCATCACAGGATTAATTGAATGCTGTATGTTGAAATCGACCAACAGAGTGATATTGAGTGAGTGAGTGAGTGAGTAGGATTTAACGTGGTTTTCAACAATGTTTCAGTCATATCATGATGCTGCCTACATGTGCCTGAACACGAGAGTGGTCACAGTTCCTATTATCCTGGACACTGATCAGCCCAGAGCGAGGCATGCACTCACTTATGTTATTACTAAAGAGTACATGTACAAGGATGACTAAGGTGTTACTTAGCACACCGTCCTCTCCATCTTGACCTTGGGTTTATCGTATGTGATTATCTTCACACGCACTCAAGGAATTCAAGACTATGCACAACACATTTTTGGCGGTGGACTGGTTCAAATTTTTCTTAAATTCAAACACTGAAGTATATTCACTGTTAATACCACTGCAGTGAAAATAGTCACTAATCCTTTCACTGCAGTTCGTATAATTGATGGTGATACCACTATGGTTTGCAGTAAAAGTATGTAAAGTCACATTAGGACTACAATAATTATTGTCGTCATTTTTCTCACTACAGTAAGTATATTCATTGTTTATTTATATTCCTGCAGTAAGTATAGTAAATATTACTAAACTTAATTGATCATGAGTGATTCACACAATAACCATCGCTTCATCCCAGATGAATATCAGCTGATTAATGCGAAGATGATGTCCTGACAGTAATGCTGCTTTATTGTGCCTAAACCTTGTTTCACAGGCTGTCAGTACAGCTTAGACTCTCTCCCCTGTATGGACACTTTAATCTATTTCAGTATATTGCTCAGTTGTTTATGTTGTAGAGATATTAGAGGGAGGAGTAGTGTCACACGCCAGAGGGGGTCTACAGGTGAATTACACCATAACCGAGCAGAACTGTGATAAAAATGAATAGAATGGCTACCAGTCTCCTGTAATAACAAAGTTCTTAGCTATGGTAATAAGACAGTGTAAGTCCTGCTGAGCCATAAGGTATTTTTTCCTCTGCTGGTATCTTCACTGTCAGATTGATGTAAACAACCTTGCCTGTCCAGCCAAACTTGTGCAGGCTTCAAGAGCTGGACATCTACATGGCAGACCATTGAGGCTACCACACACTAGCATCTCTCTAGATCTGCCCTTTTATACCTATTCAGAGTTTAGAAGTGTTTATGTAGGCCTATTATTTCTCAATTGACTGATCTCCTAAAAAAGTTAATTAGACATTCAGAATTAATGTGTGGCTTGAATTAAACCCTCGCTGATGATGGACTGATCTTGTGAAATGTATGCTTACATGTGTGTGTAGGTAGTTGTGGGATATTGCTGAGTTTTGACATATTTTACATAATAACCAGCAGGCATTCGTTCTCCTTTGAATCATTTTCCAAGTACCTCTCTGTGTGTGTGGTATAATCAGGTCTGCTTAGTACAGATAAGCTCACATTCTCAGAAAAACATATTTTTCCAACGGTGTTACATGACTCAAACCAAACATATATAGATGCACTGTTCTTTTCTTCTGGTTAACTTGATCCTAAAGTCATGGCGATTTATTCTGTAAACTTTACACACTCTCTGGCTTTCAAAACACCATTTAGCTGTGATGGTTAGAGTTAAGGTAGATTAGTGCAATTGAATACTAACCCAGATGTTTAAAACTATGCCCATCATTCAATAGACCGGAAAAGCTAAGAACCAGGTGTGGACGTTGGTCGGAACTGTCTGGTCAGCATGGAGAAAATGTTTGATGTATACCATCAGCCCTCACAAGTAGGAAACCTCTCCTCCACAAAAAATATGCAGCATCAAAGTAACTTCCATTTAACACCATGTTAATAATGACTGAGGTGAACCGATTATGCCTCTGCATTTACCTCGGCAAATTGCTGAATGCTGTGGCTAATTGTGAGGGTTGTACCAGGCTCCAGAATTATCCATTATTGCCCAGTACATGCTCTATTATGATCCCTATTGTCCATGCTTCAAGATAATCCATTATTGTCGATGTCCATGCTCCAGGATGATCCATTATTGTCCATGCTCCAGGATGATCCATTATTGTCCATGCTCCAGGATGATGCATTATTGTTCATGCTCCAGGATGGTCCATGATTGTCCATGCTACAGGAGGGGCCATTATTTTCCATGTTCCAGGATGATCCATAATTACCCATGCTTCGTGATGATCCATTTTTATACGCCCGCCAAAAGGCGGATGTATTATGTGATGGCGGTTTCCGTCCGTCTGTCCGTGTGTCCGTCCGTCCCTCGTGTCCGGTCTATATCTGGGACAGTTTTCTATCTACAGTTCTAATTTTTGGTGAGTGGATACCCTACGGGGAGACGATGTGTCGCGTACCAAAATCAAGGTCGAGGTCAGAGGTCAAAGGTCACTGGCCTCAAAAACAGGAAATCACTGAAGTGTTTGTGTCCGGTCTATATCTGTGAACGTTTTCTATACACAGTTACAATTTTTTGTGAGTGGATACACTAGGTGGAGACGATGTGTCACGTACCAAAAGTAAGGTCGGGGTTAGAGGTCAAAGGTCACTGTTGCCTAAAATCAGGAAATCATTGATCATTGACAGTTTTATATCTACAGTTCTAATTTTTGGTGTGTGGATGCCCTAGGGGGGACCGATGTGTTGCATACCAAATGTAGGTCGAGGTCAGAGGTCAAAGGTCAGTGTGACTGAAAAATCAGGAAATCATTAAAAATTTCTAATTTTTTGTGAGTGGGTTCAATAGGGGGAAATGAAGTGTCACATACCAAAAAATAGGTCAAGGTCAAAGGTCACTGACCCCAAAATCAAGAAATTATTAAAAATATTTTTTTTTGTGTCAGTAGATACATTAGTGGGACACGATGTCACCTACCAAAATGTAGGTCAAGGTCAAAGGTCAAGGTCACTGTGACCCCAAATCGTGAAATTGTTAAAAATCATGATTTTTTGAGTCCATTGACAATTACAGGGAGCCATTTTGTCATCTACCAAAATTTAGGTCCAGGTCAATAGGCAAGGTCACTGTGACCCCAGAATCAAGGTCAAAGGTCAGTGTGACCTAAAACTCAGGAAATGAATAAAAATTACTACTTGTTTGTGAGTGGATTCAATAGGGGGAAATGAAGTGTCGCATGCCAAAAATTAGGTCAAGGGTCACTGTGACCCCAAAATCAGGAAATTATTGAAAATAACAATTTTTGTGTCAGTACATACATTAGTGGGACATGATGTGTCACATACCAAAATGTGGGTCAAGGTCACTGTGACCCCAAAATCATGAAATTGTTAGAAATCATGATTATTTGTGTCCATTGAGAAATTCCGGGAAGACGGTTTGTCATTCAAGTACCAAAATTTAGGTCAATAGTCGAGGTCACTGTGACCCTCAAAATCATGAAATTCATGATTTGTTTGTGTCCATTGATACATTGAGGGAAGACGATGTGTCGTGTACCAAAATTTAGGTCAAGGTTAAGGTCACTGTGACCCCAAAATCAGGAAATCATTAAAAATAACTTATTTCTGCAAGTAGATACATTAAAGGGACATGATGTGTTTCATACCAAAATGTGGGTCAAAGGTCAAGGTCACTGTGACCCCAAAATCAAGAAATCATTAAAAGTCACATTTTCATAGGCCTGTCGAAGACGAAGTCGTGTAATGCGATGTTGCGTTCTGTCCATTCATCCATTAACATTTGTTGTCCATGCGATATCTGTAGTTTCAAGGTAAAGAGGACCCATACATTTTTAGATGAATTTGTCAAAATTTGATCTTCAGTGCCCCAAAACTGAATCAAGTTTAGCTGACTCTACAGTGTATGTGTTACATGTAGGTTGGAATATTCAGAGTTCTCTCCCATACATGTACATGTACATGGCATTTGTCCTGTGAAGTTGTCTCCCATGTTAGAAACAGAGCTACATTTAGTTAAACTGTTTTGAAATTAACTATACATTTACTAATTTAACGGGGAGAGGGATCCTTTATGAACTTCATACCTGTTTTTTAACTCAAGAACAAATGTTTACTTCATCACTTTCGTCTTCCTTCATGAAAAATTCTCTCGCCTGAAAGGAATCCATTTGCAGGAAAATAACTATTTTCTTCTGTTTGACTATTGTCGTTTTCAGTATTGGATATGTGAGCTCTTGACTCTTGATTCAAGGTCAACTTGTTACCAAGAGTTAAGCTCATTTTAGTTTATCATTCTGTCTAAGATGTGATATATGTTACATTCTTCGAAGCCAGGGGTTATTCTTGACAAATAAATTTCATCTACTCAATTTCTGAATTCAATAAAACTCAATTTTTTTCGCGCGCCTTCGGCGCGCTAAATAATGCCTAAAACTCAATTTTTCCCGATTTTCATCAAATGAAGTATGAAAACTCAATTTTTCCCAATTTTCATCGAATGAAGTGCGAAAACTCAATTTTTAGTGCCTTTTCATCTTAGAAATAGGAAGAATCGATCATTCAGTAGTTTTAGTCCGAGCTTAATGCAGGTGTCGAGCGAACCACTCCCCGGGTTTGGTGGGACTAATGGAATTTACACATGAATGCCTGCATAAACAATGGAATCCCACCAAGCCCCACCCCCAGAAAAGACTTACTCCAGTACGGGATGCAAAGTGTGTAAAATCCCCGCAACGAGGCAATCTCTCACCCCTCTCATGTCCGAGGTTGGGGGGATTCGTTGGCGGGCCCCTGCATGAGTTCTGACATTCATGCAAGACAGAAGCAGTCAACAGTTTTCAATGACGTTGGGAAAAGAAAAATGAAAATAAAATGCGCCCTCCATCACGTTTTTTTTCACCCCCTCTACAACATTGTGTTGTTGTTGTTGCGCAGCAATACCGAACCGACGTGTTGTGAAAATCAAAGTTCTTGTCTCGCATTTTCGATTACATAATCTATTACAAAATCTATTCATGGAGACACTTTACATTTCTTGACATTTGGCAGCTCTACATATATCATCCCGCCTACTTTCACTTTCAGCAACGTGCAAATGCCTGCGTCTGACTCTCCCCATTTACTGGTGTTTATTATTGATCATCGACGAGGAGTCAACTGTATGAATGTCTCCATGCATAGATCTTTATTCAGTTCTTTCTAAGTTCAGTTTTTCAGCATTTTAAATCCCAATCCTTGACATTTCACCTGTACATTCACATCAACTCTGGAACGATATGTTCGCAACCGCAGCACCTCCATCAGTCTCAGACGAGTTCTTCTGTCTGTGGTATTCATGGCGGGAACTGTCGTCGATAAGGTAAACACCACATGAGAACACCACATCCTGGTACCCGCAGTCGGAAATCGCCAACCCCAGTTTCCCCTCATAAAGAAATACAGGCGAGGGTTTCCCACATACACCGCATGCAAAGTGGAACAAAACGTATGCTGTGCGTATGACAACAACAACGCACACATCGCTCTTCCGCCACGTGAGTGCAGTCTTTTCTTTCTTCTCGCGAGCTGTATTATCTTTGCATTTCGTTACAGAAACTCAATTTTATTGAAGGAAAACTCAATGTCCGAAAAATAAAATACTCAATTTTTTCATGGAAAACTCAATTTCCAAAAAACCCTCAAAACTCAAATTCTTATTTGTTTTTCATCGGGGTTACCCCAATGAAAAACTGTCAAGAAAAACCCCTGGGAAGCACGAAATTGTAGACCTTTCTCTGGATTGCTAGCTACCAATTGGAATCAAGGCTATTAAACAACCTTGAAATTTGGACCAATGTAATTCCAGATATACGGGCGTATATTGAAGCACCTTGGGCTCTTGTTGTACATGCTCCAGGATGATCCATATTGTCCATGCTTCAGGGTGATCCATTATTTTCCATGTTTCAGGATGATCCATAATTACCCCTGATTCATGGTGATCCATTATTGTGCATGCTCCAGGATGATCCATATTGTCCATGCTTCAGGATGGTCCATTATTGTCCATGCTCCAGGATCGTCCATTAGTATCCATGCTCCATGATGGTGGTCCATTATTGTCCATGCCCCAGGATGAACCATATTGTTGTCCATGCTCCAGAATGGTCCATTATTATTCATGCTCCATGATGATGATCCATCATTGTGCATGCTCCATATTGTGCATGCTCCAGGTTGATCCTTTATTGTCCATGTTACAGGGTGATCCATTATTATCCATGCTCCATGATGATAATCCATTATCGACCATACTTCAGGATGACATTATGGTCCATGCTCCAGGTTGATCCTTTATTGGTCATGCTTCAGGATGATGATCCATTATTGTCCATGCTCCAGAATGGTCCATTATTGTCCATGCTCCAGGATGGTCCATTATTGTCCATACTCCAGGATGGTCCATTATTGTCCATGCTTCAGGATGATCCATTATTGTTTATACTCCATGATGATGATCCATTATTGTCTGTGCCCCATGATAATGATCCATTATTTTCTCCCTACTCCAGGATAATCAATTATTGGTCATGCTTCAGGATGACCCATTATTGGTTATGCTTCAGGATGATCCATTATTGTCCACACTCCAGGGTGATCCATTATTGTCCATGCTCCAAGATGATCCATTATTGTCCATGCTCCATGATCATGATCCATTACTGTCTGTTCTCCATGATAATGATCCATTATTTTCTGTGCTCCAGGATGATCAATTATTGGTCATGCATCAGGATGATCCATTATTGGCCATGCTCCAGGATGGTCCTGTATTATTCATGCTCCATAATGATGACCCATTATTGTCCATTCTCCAGGATGATCCATATTGTCCATGCTCCAGAATGGCCCATTATTGTCCATGATCCAGGATGGTCCATTATTGTCCATGCTCCAGGATGGTCCATTATTTCCATGCTTCATGATGATGGTCCATTATTGTCCATGCTTCAAGATGATCCATATTGTTCATGCTTCAGGATGACCCATTATTGTCATTCACCATGATGATCCATTATTGTTCATGTTCTGGGATGATCTATTATTGTCCATGCTTCAGGATGACCCATTATTGTCATGCTCCAGGATGATCCATTATTGGTCATCCTCCAGGATGGTCCATGATTGTCCATTCTCCAGGATGGTCCATTATTATCCGTCAATAGCATGATGACCCATTATTGTCCATTCTCCAGGTTGATCCTTTATTGACTATGCTTCAAGATGATGATCCATTATTGTTCATGCTCTGAGATGATCCATTATTCTCCATGCTTCAGGATGACCCATTATTGTCATGCTACAGGATGACCCATTATCATCCATGCTCCAGGATAATCCAATATTGTCCATGCTCCAGGATGATCTGTGGGAATCTGAATGACAGAAGTCTGTAAATATGTAAGGTGACCCTCCGTAGTTTCATAGACTGTCCCTGTTTTGCTACATAAGTCTTCTTGCCTTCTTAATAGCTTATATCTATAATACCATCCTGTTCAGCATTATCAACGCTGCAAACAAGCATATACAGATCGATGGCGGGCTTCGTCTACACGGTGATCGGGGTCATGGAGTAAATTTTGTCCTGCCTCAGTTATGCCCCTTGGCTTTGCCTAAATATCAGGACTCATTTACGGAGAGAAAATCTGACAAAAAATGGGCAGCTTGACCCCCACTTTTTTTCTCCCATTTTATACGCCCGCCAAAAAGCAGACATATTATGTGATGGCGATTTCCGTCCGTCTGTCTGTCTGTCTGTCTGTCCGTCTGTCCGTCCCTCGTGTCCGGTCTATATCTGGGACAGTTTTCTATCTACAGTTCTAATTTTTGGTGAGTGGATACCCTACGAGGAGAAGATGTGTCGTGTACCAAAATGAAGGTCGAGGTCAAAGGTCAAAGGTCACTGGCCTAAAAAACAGGAAATCACTGAAGTGTTCGTGTCCGGTCTATATCTGTGAACGTTTTCTATCCACAGTTGCAATTTTTCGTGAGTGGATACACTAGGTGGAGACGATGTGTCGCGTACCAAAATTGAGGTCAAGGTCAGAGGTCACTGTTGCCTAAAATCAGGAAATCATTTATCATTGACAGTTTTCTATCTACAGTTCTAATTTTTGGTGAGTGGATGCCATAGGGGAGAATGATGTCTTGCATACCGAATGTAGGTTGAGGTCAGAGGTCAAAAGGTCAGTGTGACAGAAAATCATTAAAAATTTCTAATTTTTTGTGAATGGATTCAATAGGGGGAAATGAAGTGTCGCATACCAAGAAATAGGTCAAGGTCTAAGGTCAAAGCTCACTGTGGCCTCAAAATCAGAAAATTATTAAAAATAATTTTTTTTTGTATCAGTAGATACATTAGGTGAACACGATGTGTCACCTACCAAAATGTAGGTCAAGATCAAAGATCAAGGTCACTGTGAGTCCATTGAGAAATTACAGGGAGCCGTTTCGTCATGTACCGAAATTAGATCCAGGTCAATAGTCAAGGTCACTGTGACCACAGAATCTAGATCAACGGTCAGTGTGACTTAAAAAACAGGAAATCATTAAAAATTACAATTTTGTTTGTGTCAGTAGATACATTAGGGGGACACGATGTGTGACATACCAAAATGTATGTCAAGTGACCTGGTCAACGGTTAAGGTCACTGTGACCCCGAAATCGTGGAATTGTTAAAAAGATTTTTTGTGTCCATTGAGAAATTACGGGGAGACGATTTGTCATCTACCAAAATTTAGGTCAAGGTCAAGTCAAGGTCACTGCGACTCCAGAATAAAGAAATCTTCGAAAATTACTTTACATTAGGGAGACATGATGTAGTACATACCAAAATGTAGGTCAAGGCTGAACATCGAGGTCACTGTCCCCCAAAATCATGAAATTGATAAAAATCATGATTTTTTTTGTGTCCATTGATACATTGAGGGAAGACGATGTCGTGTACCAAAATTTAGGTCAAGGTCACTGATCCCAAAATCAGGAAATCATTAAAAAATAACTTTTTTTCTGCCAGTAGGATACATTAGAGGGACATGTGTTGCATACCAAAATGTGGGTCAAAGGTCAAGGTCACTGTGATCCCAAAATCAAGAAATCATTAAGAGTCACATTTTCATGTGCCTGTCGAAGACGGAAGTCGTGTGATGCGATGTTGCGTTCTGTCCATTCATCCATTAACATTTGTTGTCCATGCGATAGCTCTAGTTTCAAAGGTATGGAATGGTACCAAACTTTGAGTATAAGCTTCGCATGGCAGAGAGGAACCATACATTTTGAGATCAATTTGTCTCAAGGTCAAGGTCACAGTCCTTCAAAACTGTACAAGTACAAGTTTAGCTGACCATATGCGTTGGAATATTCAGAGTTCTCTCCCCTACATGTATATGGCATTCGTCCTGTGGAGTTGTCTCCCATATTTGAAACAGCTACATCTAGTTAAACTGTTGTGAAATAAAAACCAAACATTTACTAGTTTAACGGGGAAAGGGGTCCTTCATGAACTTCATACCTGTTTATTAACTCAAGAACAAAGGTTTACTTCATCAGTTTCTTCTTTCTTCATGAAAAGTTCTCTCGTCTGAAAGGAATCCATTTGCAGGAAACTACTATTTTCTTGTGTTTGACTATTGTCGATTTCAGTGTGGGATATGCGAGCTCTCGGCTCTTGCTTCAAGGTCAACTAGCAACCAAGAGTTAAGCTCGTTTTAGTTTATCATTCAATATAAGATGTTATATATATCAAAATTGTAGGCTAGCTACCAGTTGGAATCAAGGCTATTAAACAACCTTGAAATTTGGACCAATGTAATTCCAGATACATGGGCGTATATTGAAGCCCATTGGGCTCTTGTTAAGGGAGTAGAGGACGTTCATTTCCCTGCTCTTATGGGGCTACAACATGGTCATTTGTCAAATTTTTCAAAACAAGCTGAATTTCCTAACAAAAGTACCCAGACATATCAAAATGGAATAAAAATCAACAAAAGACACAACACAACCATTTATGCGTTTTAATGGTGGTTCGATAGTGTGATGGGACGGACCAAAATATTGGCATTTTAAATTCAACTGTTGGAGGGTGCAAAGTGCTCCATAGGTTAAAAATTATTCCCCCGGAATATCCCCAAATTCACTTTTATTCACTTTCAACTAAAACAAAACTTCTGAATGACTGATAAATTGAACTTCAATAATATTCTCCACACCCACCCCGATTCTCCACCCCCACCCCCTCCTGGAAATAGGACTGAAAAGGCTCCGTTTATCTGTTATACCGCTAATATCTTCTAAGAAAGTATGGTGTCCCCCTGTTTTTATTACATATTTAATAAGCACTATATGTGTTTAGTATTATATAGCAAAATGGGGAAAATTTGACCTTGGGAAGTTTGATTTATTGAGCATCAAAGAAGAAAAAATTCAAATTTCCCTATGTATTCAGTGTTATGGCTTTTAACTCATTCAGTACCGAGCGTCATTTCTGGCCTCAGTTCCAGTAGCTCCACAGCTGAGTCTCAATGTGTGCAGTGCACAAATGTCCATCACAGAAGCTGTCGACCAAAAGTTCATTTCAAAAATATTTTGTTTATGAAAGTGAATAAAATTTGAAACTTTATATCTCCATGAAATACACAAGCATCAGAAATTGTGTTTGTGTTATTTTTATAATTATATACATGAAATTATGCATGCAAATTTCATGAAAACATGTTTTTATCTGTTTGAAAAAAATGCTTCAACAAAAATAACATCGAAATTGTCATGATCTGGTTTCAGATGTACGTAATCTCTGGCTGGTAAAATTTATAGCTGATTGTAGTATCCATTCCCAGGATAAAGATGATAATTTCCTCAATTTATTTCATCCACATATAACTTATAAATTAACGTTTTTATCTGGTAGAAATTCCGTTGATAGTGATTATATTACACGCAAAATAATGAAGCAGAAGTGTTTTTTTTTTCTCGTCTGATTCAATCGCGTCCGTGCTCCGTTTCCCTGAACCGATTTCAATGAATGACGTATCATTGTAAAGCCCATTCATTCAGCTTTCTTCTCGTAGTAGAATCACCATCGGATGGCCAGTGAAACGAAAGATTTGATTGGATTGAAAACAGTGTTCACGAATCTATGTCACGAAACGATCTTTCTGATAAGCCCGCTGTTTTGGGCAAGTGGATTGGATAAGAGCGTAAGGCCAGCCAATCGGGTTGCCTCATTCATCGCGGGTTTGTTTGGGAAAATCAAAACAGAAAAGATGGAGGGAAATTCTGACAAGTTGGTGTCGGACAGTAGCGAAATATTTGGGAAATAAATTTACCAAACGTATACGATCGTAGGAATTCTCAACAATGGATATATACCTGTACCTTGACAGAAAATTTGACAGAAAATTTGACAGAAAATATCTCGTGAATTCGTCAGATTTCTCAAGGAATCGTATGATTCTTCCAGGTATTTGAACATTTGCAAATGTCTGCCGAAACGGCGCGATGTTCTCACAGATCTCTTCTCGGATTATAGTTTTATTTCGTTATATTTTTCATTCAATACGAAAATGCTTTATATATAATCGGATAGATAGCGATCTTATCTTTCGATATATGTATGGTTTACGTGATATTTCTTCCTGAACAGACCCGGAAAATAAGAATTCCAACGGTGGTGTATACGGCCGACTTCATTTTGGGAATTTTCGTGATTTTATTTTTTATCTGCGTTTTCAAACAACGATCTTGAAATAATTTCTCTGTTAGTCAAATCCAAATTTCAGAAATTGTTACGTGAGAAAATAAGCTTCGTAAACATATAGGCCTTTAATTACATTTGACAATGCTTAGATATGAAAATTCTATTTTCCCACGACAGTTATGATTTGCGCCATATGGCGTCATGGGGTTGAGGAGGCCCAAATCTGCGACGCCAAATGGCGCTTACGGTACCGAATGAGTTAAGTGGTAGACATGCATTTGGCTGCCATATTTTTTTAACGAGTATGGTGACCCCATATTTTTTTTTCATGGATCATCTTCTCCTAACCTGATGAAAAAATCCTGAAATTTAAAAAAACTTTCAACCTCAAGAAATGAACGTCCTCTACTCCCTTAAGTTGGTACCGGACCTGGGAACATGGGGAAAAAATTTAATTGAAATCGCTCTAACAGATTTTTCTGGAAATTGAGTCGAATTTGACAATTTTCTCGTCATTTTAAAGGTGAAATGCAAAGGTTTTCATATTTTTCTTTTTATATTTTTTATGGGCTAGTTAATGATGGAACTATCAGTCTATCTACTTAGTTTGGTTTTATTCGAAGTATTTTGTCTCCTGGTAGCTTTTGAAAAGTGCTTCAAAGTTGGTATCTCAAGCCCGGCCGATTTTAGAAATGAAATCCGCATCGCTTATCTGCTCTTGTTTGCCGCTGGTTTGTCACGTCACATCAGACCACCTGGCCGGACGTCAATACTTGCAACGTTCAGTCTTCAGACTGCTGGTCTGACGTGATGTCACAATCAAGGAAAGATAAGCGATGACGTTTTGAAAATCTGAATTCAGCTGGGCTAGGGGTACCAACGTTAAAAAAATTCTAGCAGACCAGATAATTCAAATTAATCCAAGTGAAGTAGATATATTGGTATTTCTGTCATTATTCAAATTTTAAAACCTTTGCATTTCACCTTCAAGGGATTTTCTATGAAAAATGAAGCAAGCTTTGAGGGGAATGTTCGAGATACACTTTTCTGTAAAATTTCAGTGCCATGTCTTAAAATAATAGTTTAATCATGCTCTTTCAGAAAATATATACATATAAGTGATTTGGATTGAAGCTTTTACGTCAATTGGTGGCAGAAAAGCGGACCCATGGTTTGTTCCCAATGCCGAATGGAAGAATTCCTGGAGTGCACCCTATGACTTGTTGACTCATCCAGACATTATCTAGCGAAAGAAATAAGCATAGTTGACTTCAAACTTAGGAAGCAAGTCGATATCAGTAAGAGGTAGTAGGTCTGGATATCCAGTGAAATGTTAAATCCAATATTGCTTTATCTGCCATCTTGGATTTCAGGCCTGGAGTTATGGTTTGATCATGGAGATAAACAAGGGCAATGGTTTGGTGTAAGACCCAAGAAATCTAATTGAAAATTGAAGGATCTGCTACAAGTTTCTTACACCAAAGCCTTGCCTATATAATCTCCATGGTTTGATGTCAAAATGACTCGAAAAAGAACTTTGAAAAGGGTTTAGTGGCATGTCGACAGTGGTGGGTATAGGCTAGTACTGATAATGCCAGCCAGATGTATACTGCTGGGGGTTTTTGTTTTTTGTTTTTTTTTGTGAAAAGTTGATTCTCATCTGGTCTGTTATTGGCTTTATATCAACATTTATGTCCTTTCTCTTGTCCAGTTTATTTGTTTTTAGCTCGCCGTATACGAAGTAGGCGAGGTATTGGGAGAAAGAGGGGGAAAGTGGCGGTGTCTGTGTCGGTGTCCGTTTAAGTTTTTATGTTTAGCACAACGTTAGACTCAAGCTGGAAGGTTAATGTTTTTTGTTTAGGCTGGACTTCTTTTGGACTATTAGGTAGGAGATGCAGTGTACATTGTACATGTATATACACAAACACGTCAAATCAACTACAATATATTCCTTTATAGTAATTACTAATAGTTTAATGACATTATTTTATTTCAGAAGTACAATATTAAATAACCGGCGGGGGGAATCCCGCAGTACCGAGCCCCTGGTGGTTTGGAATTTTGTGTCGCCTTTAATGAAGGACACCATTTCCTTCAATTTTGGTATCGAATCCCATTCCACATCATGATTTAACCTTATTCAGCTTTTGCACGAACCATGTTTGTCCAGGCATTTCACACCCACATCTCAGACAAAATTTCAATTGTACATGTATTCCTAATGACATGTATAAGCTTACTTTTGGAAAAAAAGGTAATCTTTATTTCAAGTTTTATAATATAGTTCATCTTTCAGTCTAACTTCAACATCACTGACAAAGAAGTTAAATTTTTATAACCAGATGTATTGTCATTGCCAGTGATGTGCAACCTGAAGGGCGCGATCTTTATGCCAAGCTGCATGTTATTGACAAAACCCAAAACGGCGAGCTGCTGGGTAACACATAACAATTGTTTAAATCAGGAATTTTCTCTATATTCTCATGGTTCAGTATTATTTTCAACATACTCAGTTGTCATACATAACGCAATTAATATGTTTGATGATGTAAGATATTAGTAGTTTGAAGTCATTGATAAACCTAGTGCACAGGAAATACTACATTGATAACTGATGGGAGATGGTTCATATTGGGCCATGTTAATGTGATTGATGTGAGGATATGAACTGCTGTGGTACTAGGATCAGGTTATTCTTCACCCTCAATGTTACAGGGAAACCTTGGACTCTGTGTAAACTTTGTGATAGCATCCAGATGTATTAGCCAGACTCTATTCTTGAACATACCCTTCACCTGGCTAGGTTCAGGCGCTTCTTTCACACTCCTGACCATATGTCAAGAATGAATGAATGACTGAATGAATGAATGTTTGGATGAATAAGCAGTTGGAGGCTGGAAATGGAATGGCACACCATCAGGTCATCTTATGGTCTGTCTTAGCCATCTTCAGACAAGTTTATTTGCTTTATAAAGGAACAATATTTCTACAGCGATTTTACCAAAGATACATAGAGCACTGGCAGAAATCTTATCTCACAAATGAGAGTCTATTTGATCAGCAGAGGACAGTCCATCAGCTGAATTATAGATTTCTCATCAACAATGGTACTGGTCAATCTTGTATTTCAACTGCCATTGATTCCTAGTCTTTGTAGAATTGTCCATGAAGCTATTTCCATTGGGACATGGTATACATATCTTCAATGTGTATGTCAAAGTCTTATTGTATAAATTTGCTAGAATCATATTTCCATGGCAGCCATCTTGAATATGGAACCACCCTGATTATAGGGCCATTAAACTTGACATTTTGTTTATTTAGTGGGAGTTGCACTATGGTTAGACACTTCAGTATGTGCCAGGATTGTCCTCAAAATGGGCATACATGAACATAGAGTTTAACAAGCTAAGAGTCAAGGTTATTCCACTCTTGTCACATCTTTGATAGGCACAGAAAGTTGGCAAACACACACAGCAACTTTTCTATTGCTATAGAGTGGACATTTCACCAGAGATATTTCCAACTGTTTTCAGTGAATGTGTAAATTATTAAAAGTTTCAAGTATCCACAATGAGCTATACAGCAATATATATAGCATAGTATTCGACTTGTACATCGAAAAATGTATGTATATTTTTGTTCAAGTTTGCATGGTGCCACATTCAAATATGGCACCAACATATTCAGGGAGAGTTTGGACTGACTGTCTGTTATATGTGATCAATCTCCAAGTGCTGTTGAAAATGTTTTCCTCCTACTATCATCTGGAGTTTCTCCTGAAGACATAAACATTTTGTTACTTTTGTTGGGTGATGTTTTGAGCTGGTTCATCCATCCATTATTTGTGTCAACAGTTAGATTTTACAGTCTGTATATACCTCTTTCATTTGGGTAGGAATTCAAAACTGTTTCAGTAGATGCTCAATTTCATGCAGATGTGCCCTGTATGCAGAGTCCTGTTCATATTCCAGATTTGTCATGTTTACTAGATGCTCAGTTTCATATACGGTAATCCCCGTAATAGTTCAAACCCCCCATCAAAATTCATTCACTCCCAATTTGGGGACAAAATTCAATCAGTGGTTCTAATAAATTTGATCACCCTCTAAAATCGATGAGATAATAAATAAAATAATTGAACCATTTTGTCAACTTCCTGCTAATTGAACCATTTTGTCACCCCCAGATATTATGGCAGGAAATTTCACTTCCTGTGATTGAATTATTAGAGGGATTACCATAGGTATGCACTGTATACAAATTAGAGGTCCTATTCCAGATCTGTAATCAATTTGGGTGAGCATGACATGAGATTTCTAACTTGTCCGGTAGATGTTTCATTGATACATGTAATATTGTGCAGTCTGGTAGATGCATCAATGGTAGTATTGTGCAGTCTGGTAGATGCTTCATCGATAGTATTGTGCAGTCTGGTAGATGTTTCAATGATAGTATTGTGCAGTCTGGTAGATGCTTCAATGATAGTTTTGTGTAGTCTGGTAGATGCTCCAATGACAGTGTTGTGCAGTCTGGTAGATGTTTCAATGATAGTATTGTGCAGTCTGGTAGATGCTTCAATGATAGTTTTGTGCAGTCTGGTAGATGCTTCAATGACAGTATTGTGCAGTCTGGTAGATGTTTCAATGATAGTATTCTGCAGTCTGGTAGATGCTCCAATGATAGTTTTGTGCAGTCTGGTAGATGATCAGTTGACAGTATTGTGTAGTCTGGTAGATGTTTCAATGATAGTATTGTGCAGTCTGGTAGATGCTTCAATGATAGTATTGTGCAGTCTGGTAGATGCTTCAATGATAGTTTTGTGCAGTCTGGGCGGGTGGTTGGGTGAGTTCAGGTTCCTGTTGCTTCAATGCATTTTGCTGAGAAGCAACAGGAACTTGATATGTGATGTGATCATGTCTAGCACTGTAATATCACTCGTCTTTATTGCACCATGTAAGCATCATGTCTGTGTCTTGTACGCTGTCCTTAGTGTTTTATAGGGTGGATGGAGGGTGTCTGGTTCCATGCTGCTTCAAAGATTTCGTCTTTGAAGTAGCAGGAACACAACTGGGCTGGGTGGTGCTTAGTTGGTTCGTCGTGATATAACTGAAATATTGTTGAAAGCGACGTTAAATTCTATTCACAGCATTGTGCAGTCTAGTAGATGCTTCGATGATAGTATTGTGCAGTCTGTTAGATGCTTCAATGATAGTATTGTGCAGTCTGGTAGATGCTTTAATGACAGTATTGTGCAGTCTGGTAAATGCTTCGATGATAGTATTGTGCAGTCTGGTAGATGCTTTAATGATAGTATTGTGCAGTGTGGTAGATGCTTCGATGATAGTATTGTGCAGTCTGTTAGATGCTTCAATGATAGTATTGTGCAGTCTGGTAGATGCTTTAATGATAGTATTGTGCAGTCTGGTAGATGCTTCAATGATGGTGTTGTGTAGTCTGGTAGATGCTTCCGTGATAGTTTTGTGCAGTCTGGTAGATGTTTCAATGACAGTATTGTGCAGTCTGGTAGATGTTTTAATGACACTATTGTGCAGTCTGGTAGATGTTTCAATGATATTAATATTGGGCAGTCTGGTCGTTAGATATTTCAAATTCAATGACAGTAATGTGCAGTCTGATAGATGTTTCAATGATAGTATTATCCAGTCCTTATTCAGCAACAGGTGTGGGTTATTCTCATTCATCAGTATGTCCCTAAAACTTGTTTGGGTCATTTCGGGTTTACACTATATGGTGTAGAGATGCCAAACCCAGTTTTTACCCCTCGGCCATTTTGGCCTCGGGGTATTGTCGTTGCCATGTACGTCCATCCGTCCGTCCGTCCGTTAACGCATTTTAGGCAAAACCGCTTGAGATACAACCACCAAATTTTCAACACTTATTTATCTAGTGCTAAGTCAGACGCCTATTGAAAGTGGCTTCCCTCGGCCCATATTTTACAGAGTTCTGCCCCTTTACAGATTTATTAATTTCTATTTCTGTCCTATATGCCTGAATGTAACCAACTATATCTGCAGAACTGTGTTCGGTATAGTTACTATATTTTGGAAACTTATTTATATTGTTGTATTCTACAAGCCAACAAAGGATTACTCGCCTCGGCTTATGGAGTTATGCCCTTTCGGATGTAATAATCTCCGATTTTGTTATCTGTAGTTGAATATACAAGTTATATCTGCAGATCCGTGTTCGGTACAGCTTATTTGTCTCGGTTCTTATTTTACAGTAGTGCTAAGTCAGACGCCTATCGAAAGTGGCTCCCCTCGGCCCATACTTTACAGAGTTATGCCCCTTTACTGATTTATTAATTTCTATTTCTGTCCTATATGCCTGAATGTAACCAACTATATCTGCAGAACTGTGTTCGGTATAGCTACTATATTTTGGAAACTTATTTATATTGTTGTATTCTACAAGCCAACAAAGGATAACTCGCCTCGGCTTATGGAGTTATGCCCCTTTCGGATGTAATAATCCCCAATTTTGTTACCTGTAGCTGAATGTACAAGTTCAATCTGCAGATCCATGTTCGGTACAGCTTATTTGTCTCGGTTCTTATTTTACAGAGTGCTAAGTCAGACGCCTATCGAAAGTGGCTCTCCTTGACCCATATTTTACAGAGTTATGCCCCTTTACAGATATAATTTTTACCCCTCGGGCAGATTCTGCCCGAGCGATATTGTCGTTGCCTCCGTCGTCCGTCTGTCCGTCCGTCCGTCCGTCTGTCCATCATATCATTGTAAACACATTATCTCAAAAAGTCCTTCACTTACAACAATGAAACTTCATACAGTTGTTTAATACAGCCAGTACCAGAAGTCTATTGAAAGTCGGTGCCATTGGATGTGTTTTTCAGGAGTTATGCCCCTTTATACATGTCTGGCTGTTTTTATCCTTTTAAACACATTATCTCAAAAAGTTCTTCACTCACAACAATGAAACTTCATACAGTTGTTTAATGCAGCTAGTACCAGAAGCCTATTCAAAGTCGGTGTAATCGGATGTGTTTTTCGGGAGTTATGCCCCTTTATACATGTCTGTTGGTCCATATCCTTGTAAACACATTATCTCAAAAAGTCCTTCACTCACAACAATGAAACTTCATACAGTTGTTTATGAAACTTCATACAGTTGTTTAATGCAGCTAGTACCAGAAGCCTATTCAAAGTCGGTGTAATCGGATGTGTTTTTCAGGAGTTATGCCCCTTTATACATGTCTGTTGGTCCATATCCTTGTAAACACATTATCTCAAAAAGTCCTTCACTCACAACAATGAAACTTCATACAGTTGTTTAATACAACCAGTACCAGAAGCCTATTGAAAGTCGGTGCCATTGGATGTGTTTTTCAGGAGTTATGCCCCTTTATACATGTCTGTCTGTTTTTATCCTTGTAAACACATTATCTCAAAAGTCCTTCACTCACAACAATGAAACTTCATACAGTTGTTTAATACAGCCAGTACCAGAAGCCTATTGAAAGTCGGTGTAATCGGATGTGTTTTTCAGGAGTTCTGCCCCTTTATACATGTTTGTTGGTCCATATCCTTGTAAACACATTATCTCAAAAAATCCTTCACTCACAACAATGAAACTTCATACAGTTGTTTAATACAGCCAGTACCAGAAGCCTATTGAAAGTCGGTGCCATGGGATGTGTTTTTCAGGAGTTCACACAAACCCAGTGGATTGCCGAATAGACAGCAATCATTCAACACTACATCTACTATAGGCAGTTTTTTGACAGTTTTTCATCGGGGTAACCCCGATGAAAAACAAATAAGAATTGAGTTTTGACGTTTTTTTGGAAATTGAGTTTTCCATGAAAAAATTGAGTATTTTATTTTTCGGACATTCGGAAAAAATTGAGTTTCCTTCAATAAAATTGAGTTTCTGTAACGAAATGCAAAGATAATACAGCTCGCGAGAAGAAAGAAAAGACTGCACTCACGTGGTGGAAGAGCGATGTGTGCGTTGTTGTTGTTGTTATACGCACAGCCTACGTTTTGTTCCACTTTGCATGCGGGCGTATGACGTTTCATTGGAAAGGGAATTCCTTGTAGTTTCTGATTGAATGCGTGATTTCGACCGATGGCCAATCAAACAGACGATAACATCGAAAAACTGCAAGGGGTGTCTTCCCGTTTCTCTAGTAACGGTAACAGCCGATCCTGTATCGGTTACCTTGATTGGACAAGCGGGGTAACGTAACCTACATCGCCTTCAACTGGGTCAAGCTGATCTGAGGGAAACGCCATTTTTATCTCATCGCAACGAAATTACGTGGCGAAGAAGCTCGAAAGAAATTTGAAAATAAAGTTTGTTTAGCGGATTTAATCGAAACCCGCATTTTGGAAATATAAACTGAGCTTCTGTACTTCAACTATACCAAAGAATCATATATTTTGAAGGGGTTTTCTGTGAGTATTTTATATTTTCTGGGCGGCTTCTCGACAACGTTTTATGGAAATCTCCGTTGGTGTTTTTTTTTATTTTTCATTTTTATATCTTCCTCCCGACTTCGTTATTCTGAGACAGAATATCAAGTTTACATTCAAGAAATCAAATCAGGCTTAGCTAACAATATATGTATGGTTTTTATCGAGTTTCATGCTTGGTAAATTTGAAAAAAGCGATTTCAGAATGGTACATCGCTGCACTCGCATTGGCAGAAGCAACGGCTCGTCGCATTTTTCGTATAGAAAGACGAGAGCCGTTTGAACGACTCGCCGCAGCGTAACAGTTAAAATGCTGAAAAACTGAACTTAGAAAACTAAAGGACTGAATAAAGATCTATGCATGGAGACATTCATACAGTTGACTCCTCGTCGATGATCAATAATAAACTCCAGTAAATGGGGAGAGTCAGACGCAGGCATTTGCACGTCGCTGAAAGTGAAAGTAGGCGGGATGATATATGTAGAGCTGCCAGATGTCAAGAAATATAAAGTGTCTCCATGAATAGATTTTGTAATAGATTATGTGATCGAAAATGCGAGACAAGAACTTTGATTTTCACAACACGTCGGTTCGGTATTGCTGCGCATCAACAACAACACAATGTTGTGGAGGGGGTGAAAAAAAACGTGATGGAGGGCGCATTCTATTTTCATTTTTCTGAAAGCCAACCAAAATGTTGGCCATACAACTGACATTTGAGATGCATACTGCAAACCTGTGTATGCATCAGCTGTTTTCAAGCACAGAAGAATTTTTCATCATTTAGATTTACACTGGAAGAAATATACCTCTGAAACGCCCGTACGCAATCTCTTTTTTTTGGGGTATTGCATGTATTTTTTTTGCATGCTATTCCTATTTTTAAGATGAAAAGGCACTAAAAATTGAGTTTTCGCACTTCATTCGATGAAAATTGGGGAAAATTGAGTTTTCATACTTCATTCGATGAAAATGGGGAAAAATTGAGTATTAGGCCTTATTTAGCGCGCCGAAGGCGCGCGAAAAAAATTGAGTTTTATTGAATTCAGAAATTGAGTAGATGAAAAACTTTTGTCAAGAATAACCC
>JAVTVY010019068.1:0-83181 GCA_036873755.1 Hanleya hanleyi
GGATAGTGCGGGGATTTAATTCAGCTAAGCAGCATTAAGAAACTCCTTTTCCATGACTAAGTCCAATGTGGGGATTTTACCAAATCTCTACACATTCCCCACATTGGCTGTCCTACACATTCCCCACATGATCCCTACACAGCTTGCCCCACATAAACCCCACCAATTCCCCAGCTTATTGGTTTCGGTTTGCAATTTCTGCAGTAGTGGTCTTTCTCACAAATCTACCGGCATTGATGTCTGGCTTCAACTCATATATTTCAACCAACAAAGATGAAATAAGGACTACGAGACACACTGTAAGATAGCAAACACTTCTCCATTTATATCGATCACTTGTTCGTTCCAAACTTGATTATGGCTCTATTGTTTACAACGGTACAAGTAAGTCAAACTTGGCAAAGATAGATCCTATTCTCCATCAAGGACTAAGACTTTGCCTTGGAGCGTTCAGAACATCCCCCGAATAAAGCTTATATGTCGAAGCAGATGAATTTCCTTCGAAGAATTAAACTATCACTGCAATATATCACAAAATTGCGATCAAATCACCCGAATCCTGCTTATAAATGAGTTTTCAAACCTCAGTTCGTGGATCTCTATTTGAAGAAACCCTCCATTATTCCACCTCTTGGAATTCGTATGAAACCACACATTGTAGCAGCTGGTATTAAGCTTAGTCAAATTTGACCTAAGAAGCTCTTACCAATTCCACCATGGCAGTTAGCTCAACCAGAAGTAGATATTACACTAACGAAATATAAAAAGGCAGACACGAGACAGCTCTTTGATACACAAGAATTTGGTCTACTGAGAGAGAAATACAGATCACATCAGGCTATTTATAAAGATGGTGAGAGAGTAGCATCTGCTGCTATCTTTAGTTCCAAAACTAAAACCTGTCGACTACCAGGTAAAAGTTCGATATTCGCTGCAGAAGCAAAAACTATATTGTTGGCTCTAGAAGATATTGGGTCCAATAAAAGGAAAAAAATATGTCATATTCTCAGATTCACTGTCATGCCTTCAAGCGATTAAAAGTTGAACTTCCACTCATCCCACCATCTTCAATATTCTACAATTATATGACTGTAGCTTTGGTCAACAGATTGATATTGTGTTTTGTTGGTTGCCTAGTCACGTTGGCATCAAAAGTAATACAGAGGCTGATAGAATGGTTAAGGCAGCCCTAGATGATGAGGTTGATCCTGTTGGAATCCGATATGGTGGGATTTTCAGACCCTCTATCTGTACTTATGTAAGACGGCTGTTTCAATCTTTATGGGATGTTGTGAATAACAACAAACTTCGGGGGTTAAAAAAAATGTAGGCTATACTCATCTGAACAGCCAGAAACGTTTCGATCAAACCATGATCAAGCGATGTGGAATCGGCCATACACGATTAATTCACGAACATTTACTAAAAAAAGAGCCAGTCCCAAGGTGTATTCCATGCCATGAAGATCTCACGGTGAAACATATTCTTATCGAATGCATAGAGTTTAAGATTGTAAGAGATGCTTTTCATCGAGCAACTACTTTGGAAGATCTTTTTAGTCGGGTGAGGAAGGACTGCATCTTGGGTTATTTGAGAGAAATCGGTTTGTTGCATAAGTTTTAATGTGTGTATGTATTAATGTGTTGAATTACTAAGTTATTGGCTTGAGTACCTAGAATTTTGGTCGTCGCTATATAGCTGAAATATTGCTGAACACGACATTAAACCTTAATTCTCTATCTCTCTCTCCCTCTCCCTCTCCCTCTCCCTCTCTGAGGGTCCTGTGTCACTTTTGCTCAGGGCATACAAAGCAATGCGAATTTTGTCGACTTTGTCAAAACGTATATAATGAGTCCCTGCGCATTCAGTTAGAGGCCACATTTTACAATTAATTAGTCCACTAAAGCTGTTAAGAGGCAGAGGCACTAAGACTACTGACAAAAAAATGAGCCTTATCCAACCTATCATCAGTAAAATCAATTCACGACATTTGTTTTTCGCAAACATCTGAGTGGGGTGGCATGGCCGGTTCTTGATCAGCGCAAAAGGGCAGCAAGACTTCGTTTAAGGGCAACATGACTTCGTGTAAGGGCGTCAGGACCAACGGTCACCGGCAAACTTTTTCCTTTGTGTTCTATTGTCATTACTGGAATGTAGCATTATGATTTGAGGATGACACAATGCTCATTGACAAGCTATTCAAATATGTAGGCATGCCTGTATTTGGTATATTCAAGTGTAATATTCATAGATTCAGTTTGTCGTTGAAATCCCATGCCCGAATCAGCCCTACAAATGATGTAAACACCAGAACTAGTAGTTCAACCTGCAGTTGCGTAAGCCAGTACTGGAACTTTGGATTTCAATCACACTTTTGGCGACTCGGCTGGCAGGATAGGCAACCCGAGAACCAGCGTTATCCCCATTCAATGCTTCAAACTGTGACACTTTGTCCACAACATTATGAATATTACAAGCGTCTAGTCCGTCATTCATAATCCAGCCGTCGTCCATTAGAGAATATCCGCGTCCATAATCCAAAGACCTATTCCATATTCCATATAACAGTATTAGCACCAAATTCAAAAAGACAATCATTGTATACATAAACATAGGCTTGTTTCCTGCAAGAGAGAAGCGGTCAACAGTTTTCAACGATGCCGGCAAGACATCATGATGTTCCAAAAATATCAAATCCGTATCGCTGATCAGCATTCTTAATCCATAATATTCGTTGTAAAGTCGTCATCTAAAGAATGATGTATCTCAGTCACGCTTTGATTGTGACTGTTCATATGAGTACCATGAGGCTCTTGAAGTACATGGGTTCATACGGCCCCTAGCCCCGGGTTAAGCGGAATTAGACACAAGTTACGAAACGTAGCGCCATAGATCTTGCACGCTACGTTCTCTACCATGAAACTAAGTTCGATCGCTAGAGAAATTGTGGTCAACAAATATAACATGGATTACTGATATGAGCTTATTCAATTTTCGAAGTATCTGACAAATATGAATCTGGTAATGGAACTCAGCATAACATTCCTTCAACGATGAAGCTATGGTCGCACAGTCAACTGACATGCATAGCAAAACCAGTTCGTCGACAAAAAAATATTCCTAACCTATCACGGATCACGAATAATTGCTAATTCTAATAACTTCGAGGATAATCTCGGCAACATAACCCGGTCAATTTGATATATGGTCATATATGGGCGACTTTACAACGAATATTATGGATTAAGAATACTGAACAGCGATACGGATTTGATATTTTTGGAACATCATGATGTCTTGCCGGCATCATTGAACACTGTTGACCGCTTCTCTTTTGCAGGATACAATTACAACACATATAAGGGAAGTGGGAAGAGGTGCCGACATACTGACAGAGCCACATGACTTCACAGTATAGTCTTCTGGTTAAACTATTCGAAAGCACGTACCAAGAATCTAACGATTCGTGATATGTGGTTATGTGTTTAACCCGGGACTAGGGGCCGTATGAACCCATGTACTTCAAGATCCACATGGTGTTCATATGAACAGTCACAATCAAAGCGTGACTGAGATACATCATTCTCTAGATGACTTTACAACGATTATTATGGATTAAAAATACTGATCAGCGATACGGATTTTATAATTTTGGATCATCATGATGTCTTGTCGGCATCATTGAAAACTGTTGACCGCTTCCCTCTTGCAGGAAACACACCTATGTTCATGTATACTATGATTGTCTTTTTGAATTTGGTGCTAATACTGTTATATGGAATATGGAATGGGTCTTTGGATTATGGACGCGGATATTCTTTAATGGACGACGGCTGAATTATGAATGACGGGCCAGACGCTTGTAATGTGATATGGTATTTCTATTGTAACTACAGTGATGACGTCAGGATGTTTCAAAATAAATATATCATTATATTCAATTTATTCTATACTAATGTCGGGGAACTTTATACCATGAACTTCCCAAAAAATTGCAACTGAAATTCTCTGACTGGTGGCATATCCTATTGACAAAATTCTGGACATGCTTGCATAATACCATAGGTTTGCAAGATATCACGGAAAAGCTTAGCCATGGGACATGACGGGATCTCAGAAACTCCATCATAGTAATCTGTTCTCGAAAGGCCAGAGATAGAGATATACAACAATCTGCGTCTTCAGGAAATATAATACCACCAAAAATCAGTAAAGTATGTCAAGATATAGCGTATTTTCGAATGTATCGTCTAGTGAAACATCTCAAGATCGGCTTTTCTTGAAACTCAACTATGTAGATAAAGGACTGGACATCATTAATTTACCTCGAATCCTGAATGATCCAACGCTGTACCAAACTATTTTAAGTTCACAGAACCTTCTTGCATTTCATATAAGTATACTAAATCTATAGCCACCAAAATATTCAATTACTCCAATGCTGTCCAGGAGTTTGACTGGAAGTTATACACGTCAGGAGGCTATAGTTGTGATTGTGAATCGTCGAACTTCATCTATACACCATGCAAACATATTGTGACTGGTGACCTTGATGTGGGGAGTGATAAGGATCTGAAATTACTCCTGACGAAAGGACCTAAATATAGAGAGCCAAGAAGAATAAATCTGAAGGCCGACCAGAAGATAGTCCTGTCTGCATTGCAACAGTACGTTATTCATTGGTCTAAGCGAGAAAAAGTTGAACCTACAGTACTCGCTGATTGGCTGGACCTCACCAAGAGCAAGATCGTTGAGACAATCCGCCATATTGACAGAAGTACTCTTCCCCAAGCAAAACAAGTACTGAGAAACCTCAATTCGCAAGAAGTTCTAGCAAATCTCCAGAGTAAATTCGTCATAGTCCCAGCAGACAAAGCTCCGAATAATATAATATTCATATGTAAATATTACTATTACCAGGTGCTGGTTAAAGAATTGTAGACATATCTTCATCAAATACGTCTACTTACTCCCAAACTGCATTTAGTCTGGAAGATTTACATAACAACCACAAAACGTTTTTCAGGGAAAGAGGTATTTGTCTTCCAAGCAATCATAACGACATACCAAAACTATACTGGACTCTCAAAACGCATAAATCACCATACAAAGCTAGATTCATAGCTGGTTCTAGAAGCTGCACCACCAAGCTTCTTTCAACCCTATTGACGAGGGCCCTTCAGGAGGTAAAGGCATTTTGGGAAAGGTATTGCGCCACTAATTCTAAGAACTCTGGCGTTGAATGTATATGGATATTGAAAAACTCAAAATGTCTTACGGAAGAACTTGATGCTAAAGGTCACATACCCCACAGACATGTATCCACATGGTATTTCTGGACTCTCTATACTACAATCCCTCATCAGGACCTTATTGACCGTCTAAGTTCATTAATAGTATCTGTGTTCAAGAAAACTGATCGTAGATATATTAATGTCGGAAGCCATAAAGCATTCTTTAGCTCTACTATATACAAGAGATATCATTCATTGGTATTCGTATTGCATGTTGGATAAAGTTTTTAAAGAACAGACTAAAGAGTTCTGTGGATCTTGTAACGAAATCTTTTCTTCGGTTCTTAAAGTATGTACATTTGAGTTCTCTCCATGCAAGATTGGATAAACCTGGGTCTGTGTACACACATTCTGACCATTGCTTTGTATCTCACAGCACACTTTTTCCGTGCATCTAGTTGTGACAAGAACATATTTCTTAGATCAAAGTTAGATTAAAGTCAAAACTTTCCAGCAGATACGCAAGTGGATGTTTCTCGGAGCGTGTGTACAGCAGACATATGTGATCATCCATGTAGTATATACGCAAATTTAAAAAAAATGCCAACTTTTTGTATCCCCCCATGTACGCAAAGTTGCACCAAGCGGACATAGGAAATATATCCAACTTTTTGACGACCCTCCCCCCCCCCCCACCTCCTGTGCGTACGTACTACCTGGATGACCCCTGTTGCGACCGCTCATTTGGGAGTGAAATAATATAACCATCATTCTATGGAACCAGTTAATACTGCAACTAGATAAAAGTGTGGCACACCAACATTTGGACAAACCTCATGTTTGCATTTAATTCCTATGGGTGGTTCCAGACAGAGATGATACATTGGATTAAATTCCTGTGGGTAGGTGTGTTCGACAATATAACATTCCTATGGGTGGTAGGGCTTCAAATGTTTTGTCTCACACCCCCACCATAGGATTTTTCCTGTAACACGTCTTTGAGAGGATCATAGAAGCAAATATGAAGTTAAAGTCTTCTAAGATACTCATGTGTGTTGGCAGCGTTGTTTAATTATTCAAAAGAAAAATTGCAGTACTGCATCTTAACATCTCAGACTCTCACCAATGCGGTCCGGGTTCGATTCCGCATGGCGTCGACTCGGTCGTATGTGAGATTGGGTTTCTGGTCCCAGGCTGTGCACGTGGGTTTCCCTCCGGGTACTCCGGCTTTCCTCCCACACCGCAAAACCAGATGTATGATTGTGAGATATGTTTCTATGTATGAATGTGCTCGGCCCAGTGGAAGATTGGCTTATAGCCAAACTGGCTACCGAGGGTAAAGAAAGATCATTATTATTATTATTATAAGTGTATATTCTTCCAAACAAGTGTGAAGTTTCTGGGTCACGTCGTCTCAGCAGATGGTGTGCATACTGATCCGGATAAGATCTGTGACATTCAGAATTGATCACAACCGCGTACGCGAATGCCTCGAAACGTACCACTATATCCACGGCTTCTCCAACATATTGACAATCCTTGTCGAAACAGCGACATTTCATTTCCACTGACAAGCATTTACAACCTGATTAAGCGCTATCGTTTCCTGAGCTTCCACGTCCAGCTTCGGATGGGCCTTTTGGGCCATCTGACGCAAATTCAGCAATAGACTTTCCGACTTGACGTTGTCTGGCTTCTAACTCAGCCAGTCACCTAATTTGCAGTCGGCTGCTACCGAATCGATCATCTAGTTTCTGTGACAGGGTTTCGAATGACTTTCGCTCATCCGTAGTCAATCTTATGAAGAAGGTTCGGGCAGGTCCACGCAAACTGGCAGACAGAATTGAGGCCCTTTCCCTTTCCGTCCATCTCCCCAATTCCGCGCAATCTGAGAAATGCGAGAAATATTCCTGCCAGTCTGATTTTCCATCGTATACCTCTGGCTTGATTTTAATTTTAGGGGCATATCCTGCATTCCCACCTTCATAATGCCTGCGACGTCTGCGACTCAACATATTCATATTCCCATGATCATGTAAAACTCCCCGAGGCTCATTACCATCTTCTATGTTATCATTCCCTCCGAAATCTTCCTCATATTCAAATTCATCCTCATCCCCTGATCCTATCTTTTCAGGAGCTTTGCTCTTTATTTGAATCTCTGGGTCTGGGCTTTCTGCCATTTTGAATTAATTTAATAATTTGTTTTCCACCAAGCTGAGCTATGAGAGACGTTTCCCGGATATTAGTTTGAACTCTTGTATCCCACTTCTGACACCAGTGCGAGCTCCTATGTACTCCGGGTTAATCCACACACTCAATGAACAAGCAACAACAGGATCTGGCCGATATACTATATTTCTCACAGAATGGAATCTTTTAACAATAATATGTTGTAAAAATACATGGGATGGCGTGGCTCAGACTTCAGGTTGGTGGGCAGTAATATAATGCAGTAACCAGCTGCATACTATATTCACTATAATCCAATATAGGCTGTATGCATGTATTCACTATAGTTGTATATATCCAATGGTATTGAATTACACTGTATTGTGGATATATCCTGTATTATCTGTACCTAAATTTCACGTAAATCCTTTTCCAAATGGGGACCCAATCTTAGAACCTGAGATCATTAACGTCAGCCACCGGCTGAGCTATCTGTCAATCTGAGGTCTGCGCTTATATTTATAACCATCGATCTGTACCACGTGACGTGACTAACCAATGACCAAAGAGTATTTCTCTAGACCTGATTCAGACCGGCACTACATAATGACGAAATTCTCTATTTATACTAATTAATCGGATGCGGTCAGGATTGATCATCTGGATCTGGTGCTCCTTTATATCAAAGTTCATAATTCTGCGTTCGGCGCAAAACGTACAGCTATAGATTAAAAGTAATTCGACAAAATATATTCCAGACCTCCGACCGCCAACATGTTGTAGTAATACAAAGCTGATCAGTGCTTGTCAGTCTCTTCTATAATCGATTTCTCCAGATTTATGCCTTTAAACAATAACCAAAAATTCTCAATAAATTCCATAATAATTCCAATAAATATAAACATTAAATTCACATACTTACCCGACATGCAAAATAGTACCAACGATAGACTGTTAAATTTAGCTCTTTGCTTTGCAATATTATGTCAAATTGGCATTTCGAAGAACAATTAAAGTAATAAAGCAGTTATTTACAATGAAATAGCACAAATACACTATAATTCAGGAGAACTATTTCGGGGTCACGTGACCAATACATCGTCGGGTATAATTGCGCCGAGGGAAACACACCGGGAGATTCAAGAATTTCTCTCCCCAAAATATTATGTACTGTCAATGTTATTTTGGGTGATCAGTTCAAACAATGTGCTAAAGTTCATCCAAGTTTATTGGGGTGATGATGTATGTTGTCGTTGACATATACACACACGATTAAAGGTAAGTAAATCCAGAAAAGTACAGTCACTTCATAACACATGGCTTCTCAATGTAAATCCATAAATGGCACAATAAAAATATTTCAAAGTTAAATCCAAGCCCAAACCAGTTATACTATGGCCATTACAGTATGTTTTAATGTGTTGAATTACTAAGTTATTAACTTGAATTCTTAGAATTTTGTTTGGTCGTCGCTATATAGCTGAAATATTACTGGACGCAACGTTAAAACTTAATTCTCTCTCTCTCTCTCTCTCTCTCTCTCTCTCTCTCTTAGACCTATCAGCATACGGGTGTTGACAAAACAACGGAAGAGGTGTAGATGTTTTTACGACATACTAAAAACTTCAAGTTGTTTCAGGGCAAACATGGAAATACAGTATGAGTGCTGAACAAATCAAATGGGGATATTATTTATTCTGCAAATTTTTACTGATATAACTATTACAAATTTCGAGATTTCCGGTATTGTCTGATAAATAGAATAACATCTACAAACTCATTTTTGCATAAAATATCGGTCAGCGACAGTAAAAATTGTGACTATAGTGGAAAGGAAAAGATAGACCACTTATTTCTCGACTGTCGAGTGAATCAACTTTGGAATGACTTGTTTAAGTGGTTAAAAGACAGTAGGACGGAGAGATTCAATAATACTAGAGAGACAAATATTTGGATTGGACAAATATCAATCCTACCTAAACACATTAATGATAAAAATAAGAATGTACTTATATAACAATAAATTCACAGAGAAGAATCTAAGTCTCCAACGTTTGATTAGATAATTTTGTTACCATTTATATTCAGAAAATCCGAGTATCTCAACTGAAATGGTCTCTATTCCACATTTTTTCAATCTGTTTCAAAGGTAGAAATCATGGGAAATATTTAGATATACCTACTTTTCAGGGTGTTGACACTTTGAGATGAAGAAATCAATTGTGTGTGCATGCATGAAGTACGTGTGTGTAATGTAAATAATTACTAAAATACTGCTCATCCGCCCGCATATAAGCATGCAAATAACTGCTAAGTATGTACTGTTTGAACGTTATATGAGGACACGTTTTGTGTTAGTTTGTTGTTTTAGATGTATGCATGTGTCGTTATTTGTACCCCTGTATATGTGTACGTGTGTAAACCGTTTTGTTATCGTTAAAATAAAAATAATTCAAAAAATAAAATGGGCCTTTCACCATGTCGATTTTCGGCAGTAGTGCCAAAATTGCATGTTAAACGATCAATGATAATACCTCAAATCCAAAGCGTAGGTAGGCTGAACATGGGCATTTGAATATTTCCGTCAGATAGCTGTTGATGGCAATTTTGAACAAAATAATCGGTCCATTTTCATTCACTGGATATGAATGCTCATTTGCATATATCGGTTTTGTGAGATATATCGGGTGACTTCCGCTAAACTTCCGCTAAACTAATTCTAATGATTCCCGTTAATATAGAAAAATATTCGAGCGCCTGTAGCCAGCAGTCATCAGCGATACGGATTTGATATTTTTGGAACATCATGATGTCTTGCCGGCATCATTGAAAACTGTTGACCGCTTCTCTCTTGCAGGAAACAAGCCTATGTTTATGTATACTATGATTGTCTTTTTGAATTTGGTGCTAATACTGTAGCTATAGAAAATGGAATAGGTCTTTGGATTATGGACGCGGATATTCTCTAATGGACGACGGCTGGATTATGAATGACGGACTAGACGCTTGTAATCCATCAATTATCACTGCGTTCATTATGGGATGATTATTTGCCAAGTCCCAAGTAAGAACAAAATAACAAGCAAATGTATTTGAAGACAAGCTAGCTTCCTGCAAGATAAACACGATCAACTATATTCAATAATACTGGGAAGACGTCATGAGATTCCTGTCGTTAAGTCATTACTGGGCAGTTTTCTTGTTTCATCCAAATACATTTCCAAGTAGTTTCTTTGAAAGCCCAGAACTAAGCATGTAAATGTGCCACGGGCATCCTCTTAGTCTTCCCGATATGAGATTATGGTAAATGGTAATTACAATAGCAACGGTGGAGATTAATCAGAATCAAGGAACTCTATCATTTGGCCCAAGTATTATTATAGCGCACTGTATTATTATTTTGTTAATTACAGGATAGTAGTATCATTTAGTTTAAAATTGCTTTGAAGGGTTTACCTAATTGTAATAATCCAGGTAGAGTTTCTATTTGCCCGAAGGTGTATTTTGAATTAAACGAAGCATATACAGATGGTGGGAAAAGATACGGAAATAACTACTGACAAGAAGCTGAATGACTCAACAGCCCAATATTCTGTCAGCAAAACTAAAGTCGACTACCAGGTAAAATTTCGATATTCACCGCAGAAGCAAAAGCTATATTGTCGGCTTTGGAAGGTATTGGATCCACTAAACGAAAAAAAAAAAGTCATATTCTCAGATTTACTGTCATGCCTACAAGCGATTAAAAGTGGAACTTCAACTCATCCCACCATCTTGATTATTCTACAGTTATACTATTGTAGGTTTGATCACCAGATTGATATTGTGTTTTGTTGGTTGCCTAGTCACGTTGGCATCAAATATAATACTGGGGCTGATAAAATGGCTAAGGCAGCCCTAGATAATGAGGTTGATCCTGTTGAATACAAGCGTCTAGTCCGTCATTCATAATTCAGCCGTCGTCCATTAAAGAATATCCGCGTCCATAATCCAAGGACCTATTCCATATCCATATAACAGTATTAGCACCAAATTCAAAAAAGATATTCATAGTATACATAAACATAGGCTAGTTTCCTGCAAGAGAGAAGCGGTCAACAGTTTTCAATGATGCCGACAAGACATCATGTTCCAAAAATATAAAATCCGTATCGCTGATCAGTATTCTTAATCCATAATAATCGTTCTAAAGTCGTTATCTAGAGGGTGGTGTATCTCAGTCACGCTTTGATTGTGACTGTTCATATGAGCACCATGAGTACATGGGTTCATACGGCCCCTAGCCCCGGGTTAAGCGGAATTAGACACAAGTTACGAAACGTAACGACATAGATCTTGCACGCTACGTTCGTATTTTGCTATCAGCATGCGATATGTATCGCCAAATTTGAGAAACTTTGAGTGGAGGCGCTTGGAGGAATAGCCCTGTTTTATAAGTTTCTGCAACAATGTTTTGTGACGTTGATTGAAATCGTCACAATTAACACAGGATCTAGCAAATGCTACTAGGCGAGATAAGTATACGTCATATGCAGGTCCCGCTGGAATATTACTGTCCAGAAAGGGATAGTTTACGATGTCGAAATTGTAATCATTTCTTTTGTCATAAAGTCGACGAGAGAGAATGCCCGCTTCATTTTTGTAGAGATATAGATCTAAATATGATGTGCCTGTAGGGCTATCTGTAGTTTCCTTCAAATCCAGTGAAGGTGGCATATAGCGATTTCAGACCATTTATCCGTACTTATGGGAGAAAGCTATTTCAATTTTTATGGGATGCTATGAATAATAACAAGCTTCATGAGTTCAGAAAAAAATTGTATGGTATACTCATCTGAATAGTCTGAAACGTTTCCGTCAACAATGATCAGGCGTATTCCATGCCACTAAGATCTCACAGTGAAACATATTTTCATCGACAGTATAGATTTTAAGATTGTAAGAAATTCTTTTTATCGAGCAGCTACCTTAGAAGATCTTTTTAGTCGCCTGAGAGAAGTCGGTTTTAGTGTGTTGGATTACTAAGTTATTAACTCGAATACTTGAAATTTTGTTTGATCGTAGCTATATAGCTGAAATATTGCTGAACGCGACGTTAAACCTTAATTCTCTCTCTCTCTTTCTTTCTCTCTCTCTCTACTCTGTCCGCATATATAGAAACATCACAAGAACAAAATTGATCTCTGTGATGATGTATCTCAGCCGCGCTTTTATTCCAGATGTTCATGTGGATATCTCGAATGACATGACCACCCGGCCTCTAGCAGCTGCTTGAGTGGTATTAGGTACAGATATCCAGCAGCAATCAAGCCATCCGATGGAATACACGTCAACACATGGCCATCTTTTAAACCCAGTCACATGTTTGTTTAATAAACTCGTGGATAATACCCATCTTGTCTCATCCTCACATCTGACAATGCTCAACGCTATTTGCATCGTCGTGCATCTGCATTGACTTACGGCAGCACCGTCAGTGACCTATAGTTAGCCTATACGTGTCCGAGTTTTGATAGAAATTGTAGTTTACCATACGTTTTTTTCGTTCATGACTGTGCGAATTCTTCGCACGTGATAGATTTCAAAATTTGGCGTATGGTTTCCCTACGACAAGAATAACTTGACAACCGCACATCTGATTCTTCTGAAATTTGGTATGCCATGAGATGTCGCTTCTGATTGAGGTTCACCCAATTGGTTGTGCAGGTGCATGGCGCCAACTGCTGGCAACTTCAAAATTTGGTTCCAGGACAAAAGCTTGAGAACCACTCATCGGATTCTTCCCAAATTTGTATGCATACACCATGCCAGGGGATGTTGCTTGGGATTTCGTTGTTGCTTGGGATTGCGTTTTTGCTTGGGATTGCATTTCGCGCATTCGCGCCTACAAGTGGTACCACCTGATGGCAACTTCTAAATTTGGTTTCCGGGTAAGAACTGAAGAACCGCTAATCGGATTCTTCTGAAATTTGGTGTGCGTATACCATGCCATGAGATGTCGATTGTGATTGCTTTTCGTTCACTTGCGCCTACAGTTGGCGTCATCTGGTGGCAAAATCCGAAATTTGTTTCCAGGCAATAATTTGATAACTGCTCGTTTAGGATTGTGTTTCGCTCACTTACGCCTACAGTTGGCGCCACATGTTGGCAAATCTAAATTTGGTTCCCGGGCAATAACTTTATGACCCTCGTTGGATTCTTCTCATAATTGGTATGCAGATACCATGCCATGAGATGTCCCTTGGGATTGTGTTTCGCCCGCTTCTGGCTACAGGTGCAGACCCCTGTTGGAAAATTTGATTTCCGGGCAATAACTTACCGAATTCTTGTCAACTTTGGTTTGTGGATAACATGCCATGAGTTATTGCTTGGATTTGCATCTCGCCCACTTGAGCCTACAAGTGACACCACTTGATGGAAAAATGTAAATTTGGTAATTACTGGGTTATCATGTGAGCATGCTTAAGCCAGCAAGTTTAGTTGAACATGTGCTGAAGATGTTAAGTCTGGTCACCTTCCTCAAATAGTAAACAAAGCTGTAGCCCCCACTTCATTTTCGCAGGTAGTGATCCTTTACAGAGCGCTCCTTGCGAATTCATGGCTGGAATTAGGCGTACCTGAACACAATATGATTGGGAACTACCATTTCTGTACGAGCATGTAACATATAACAAGAGATATATATACGGATTGAAGCGCAGGCTACTTCATACTGAATGCATATCGAACTTGCATATCGCACCAATTGAACGCACATTGCTCGAATAAAAACAAAATGTTCATGTCTTCATATGGAGGGTTAATTGTGTGCCTACAAACCGTACTTATCGGCCATTCTCATGTATTATCCGTTAATAATGGATGCAAACAGCAAGGGAGTTACCGATTCACCACTTTCTCATTTTCAGAGAAAACTGTTCCTGGGACATCTGGGGTCGCTCTTTCCTTGATTGTGTTAGGAAGATGGTCCGTCATAGCCGGACAGGCATCGTTAACTCTACTGGAAACCTTGAACCGAACGTTATCAGAAACCATCGAAGACGCAGTATACATTATATCGAAGCGTTTTACATACCTTCGTACAATTGTTGAAAAGTGTAGCGAAATATTTAGTGGATATCTTAACGCAGACAAATCGAAGGAGTGATACACGCCAGCAAAGTGTAAATTTTTTAATGCTGGTTGGCTGGAGTTCTCGGAGCACGAAAATGCTTGGCTGCAAGCTCAATTATTAATTTCCCGACGTTTGTTCCACTTTTGTTGACAGAGGGTTTTGGGGAGAAGTTTGTGTAAAGCCAATTCTCATGTTTTGAAATTGACCACAGTAGAGACACATGTACAGTCTCGAGAAAACGATGCCGGCATAGCACATTTTGATAGTGAGCTTGATACTCTATTTTGTTAAATATGGAGGTAATCGACTGTGTTGAAATTCAAAATAACCGCCATATAGCGTTTGTTACAGGGACAGGAACATCATTTCCCCAGGTAATGGAATCTTACGGATTGTTATTCCACAGATACTTGTCAGCATGATATCTCAAGAACCGTCAGATCGAGCTGAAACCTGGTCACCGGATGGAGGACTATGCCGAGGAGTGCATACAAGAATGACTGACTGGTCTATTAGAACGACGGTCATCTTGGATATACCTAAAAATCTTTAAAGATATCCTCCAGAACCATTGAACGGATTAACTTGAAACTTGGTATACACGATCACGGAGCCGTACTCCCTCAAAGATGATCAAGGCATTTTGGTCGGTTGACAAATATGTCCGCCATTAATGAATCAATTTAGGCGGCCATCTTGGATTTTGCACTTTTTTCAGAATTGTCCAATTTCGATGGGACAAATGTCGTTTTATATGTAAACATGGTCTACAATTTCGACTACAGTAGTCATTTGCTTCTGAAATTCCCCCTTTCCTCAGTAGGACACCAAAAGAGTATTTTTTCTTATTCGTTTTTTATTCCACGGATACTTACGATAAAGCGTTTAAAGGACCCAGGTGAAACTTGCTCACTCGCGGAAACGAGTGATTTGAAACTTGGTATACATTATCACTGGGCCCGAGGCGCTCATATGCGCATACATTAATCGATCAAAATGGTTAATTTTTCCACCTTCGGAGTTTGATGACATGAATTTGCAAGAATTGTGTTCCTGAGTGACTTGGTTTACGCGCAATCTTATTTTTTTCAATTATTGATCTCCGAGAGGATATAAACCAGTTTTTCAGAAGCGTGTTTTGTTAATGTTCTGTATTTGTGAGCGGTATGTATTACGAAGCCTGCACTTACTGCAGTGCTACACACAGCATTCTTAAGGAGAAACATTGTGTTCGATAACGCCGATATTCGTGTAAGCTGTCTGATACAATAGTTCACGGAATTGTAAGGACAAAAAACTTATCCTGGATTTGTTTTTCAAACCTGCGGAAAGTCTGAATCAACCCAATATTTGTGCAATACCAATACATTACCCTAATGTGCAAGTCATTGGTTGTATATTGGCGTTCTCAGATATTCCAAGTCGTTTCATGGAAATAATTCACGAGATATCGAGAATGTCCTTGCAGTGTAAAACATGGCGACAGATTGACAAGAAAACAATGAGATTCACTTTGTATTTTGATAGTTTAATTCCAAGAAAAAGTACAACAAACTCTAGTAAAACTCTAATACAACAGTGTCACCAGAAGTTTTCTCTATTGATAAAACCAGTCACTCTGACAGAATATTTGCACCCTCTTTTTGCTTTCAATTGGATCAGCAGGAAACTACAATTTACAGACGTTCGTGTGAATGAATTTCAACAAGATGCCATGTTCTGCCGAAAAATAGGTGAATTTTTGTGTTAATAATTTCGTTGACAGAAGGCTTTACTTTGCCGATTGGTCAGAACCGTAGTCCGAAACATTCGTGAAAGGCTGCAGAAACGGAGGCTATTCGGATGTACACATAATTTCTCGAAACTTTTACGAAAGTATTCCTTTAAATTGTTAGGCTTACAGTATACCTGGAAGCAAACGGTAGTGTTTGATCAGTGAGAGCAGGCAAAATATAATGAAAGGTCGAGAAGCACACACAAATGACAATCATGGGGATAGTTAATATGGTTAAATTGACTCCATAACAACCCGACCGTAACCAATTTGAGCAGCAAATACAAAACTGGTTAATTTGTGGTAAGTAATCTGAATACTCTTATAGGTACATGTACCAAGATCCCGTTTTGGGCAAAAACTTCTGCTGTTAAAGCTTGTTGGTTACGAATGTGTTCTATGGAAACCCAGAAACATTTTCTGGATGGAAAACCTGACCAACTCGCTGCAGGATTTTTTTAAAAATAAATAGTAAATCTAGGTTAACCTTAGCAAAGTCGAGAAATATAGCTTTTTTCGACCCTATTCTGTGACGTTCTTTTCAATAAATTTTTAACGGATGAATATTGAGCCTTCAAATTGTGCAGCTCACAAGACAGTGTTAGGCTTAAATTTAGTCAAGTGGTTTAGCATTAAATGGAAAACTGAGTAGAATACTTGTAGAATGGCGACTGGGACTTACATTATATTTCATACATTAACGTTGTCACCACAATTGTCGCCATTTTGAATTTTCACGCCGTCTAACATTGCAATAATTTAATGAATGAACCCACATTAAGCACAATACTACTGTCTACCAGACAGCAAAGTTTGAAGACCTAATATTCCACCGTTCAAAAGCTATTGAGAATAATGTTCCCGAAAGGGCCGAAAAATCCTATTTCCTAGGTTTTCCTTACGTGAAAATAACCTAAGAATAGCAAATCTATTTATTTTGAAGTCATATTTGAATTTGTTTTTTGCAGTGGAGGGGTTTTCGAAAGTATGATGCCATGTGATGCTTCAGTGAAAAAGTGACACTTTTCGCCGGCGTGTAACGAAAATTTCACTAAGCCACCTAACTACCTAATGTTGCAACTTTATTTCAAACACGTTAATAATTAAAAAGTGTTATTTTCTCGTGGCAAGAACCCTCGGGTGTAGGTCACAGAGAAATTTGAGCAGTTTAACGGATTAGGGTGATTTGTCGCGTGAGCGGTCAGACCGGTCACATGGAACGCGCCGAGTGTACGGATTTGTAAACACTGGTGAATTGACAAATGAAAATGCCTCAAGCTAGGTTGAAGGATAAAAATGTATTTTTCACCCAGAGACGTTTTCATTTGGAGCGATCGATCAAGCTCACCGTTCCACTTTGATCAGTATACCAAAGTAGTTTTTTCATGTGATCGGCCATATAGCTCACACGGGACGAATCGATTACGGATTTTGCACCCTTGTAAATTGACCAATGCAAATGGTTGAGGGATAATAATTTTAGATCTAGATTCCATACAGCCAGAATCAAGCAGAACCGTATTGGATTCACAGAACAGCTTTTGCTTTTGGAGTATAGATATATCTTTTGTTTCTGTTTTCATGCGGGTATTTTCTGATCGAACAAAGATACGCAGGGAAGCAAGCAATTGATCAATGTCCAGTCCTCAATTCAAGGCCAAGTGGACTTACTGTGCTGGTCATTGTTGATTTTATGCTGACGTTACACGAGGAATTACTTTGCCTTCCATCTCAAATCAAAGAAACGTCAGATCAACGAAACCCATCTTCAAGATACTATATTCCAGTTATTGGGGTTGGAGTGGCAGTGATATTCATACCAATGGTCGATACGTTCCGCTGCTTGTTACAACACAGTCCCTTATAACGTTTAATAACACCGTCAGTTAACACGAAGGCAACGAAGAGATAGACACCTTGGCTAGCATTCAACACGATAAATGTATACCATAATGCCGGGATGGGGAAGGCGTTAGCAAAATAACCTACAAGCCAAGTAAAGCCCATGACAACGGAAATCCTCGCGTAGATGACCAAAGCGCTTCGTCTGTTTTTGTTGGTCTGGACTTTACTGGTCAATCGTCTTATCTTGAAAATGCTGAACACAACATAAGCAAAAGAAACAATATTGAAAGTGAGGTGAACAGACACAGGTATTACGAAAGAAACCAGGAGAACCATGCCCTCGTTAATCCAGCAAACCCCGTTTACACCATATCCCACCGAAACAGACGTGAACAGGTCCAAACAAACGGTAACACCAACGATCAGGAATGGAGCAATCCAGGCCATAACAAAGTACAACCAAAAACGGGGTGAAACATCCGCTTTAACAAAAGCTGAAGGCTTACCACCGAATGTACGACCCAGATCGAATGCCATAACATTGGTCCACGAAAACGAGGCTAACCAGAAGAAATGCTGACAAATAGCTGTCACCAAACACACGTTGTCGTCCCGCCATGACGCAAGACCACCGATGATGAATAGCAACTGTGCCAGAAATATGGCCGACACTAAGTTCATTACACATTTCCCCGGGAGATTCCTCAACTCTGGGAACAGTAAGTAGGTTACGAAGGTGATCAGCAAACATGTCAATGAAACGGTACAGCCGACGATCGTTAGTAGAGATTCTACCAAATCCAGGCTGTCGGCTGCTACAAGGAGTCGCTCGAGGTCATCGGAACACAGCATGACACCATTGTTCAGGAACATAGCCGTTTCTAGCCCGCGTATCTGTGTGATATCTAGATATGTCGCTCGTTTAATTTTCTCCATGGTGTAGAATTCGAGTTTGCATGTCTTAGACAGTGATCTGCCACATCCGATGTATGATTGGTTAAAACTGCCAGTCGCATTGTCCGTGAGAGATTTTTCACCAAGTCCTGTCACGCCAGTTTTTATCCTTCTATTATTTGCCCACTTGAGCTCCAAAGGATAATTGACAGGGTCCATATTTCTAGCGACTGATGAATTCACGCTTACCCGTATCATACTTTCCTGATTATAAAGACTTCTGAATTTCTTTGGTGTATACGACCAAGGTTTGGAGGAACATATATTGTCAATAGTGTCACCAATATTACTGAAACTGAGCTCATAAATTTCTATAATCCGATTAGAATTAATGATGTAGCTTAAGTTATCCACCATTTCAAAGAACCTTGTCCCGTTTTTTTCTACACCCCCTTTTAATACGAATGACGTGACCACACAAGTTTTGTTGAAGACCATCACATCACAAGAATCACGAGATATCGTATTCAATGTCTTATCAACCAGACTGGGGAATAGACGATCGACCTCCTGAAGCACGAGTTCTATTATGTTAGTACTCTCGTCAGATGTGATATCCCCTGCTAATCGGACGAAGAAAGTATCCGGAGTTCCATGTGGATATGTCTGATTATTCGCCAGGTTCTGCGAAACTCGAATGGCATCAGTTGACATCTTCGTCGAATGTCGCATTCGGTTGTCATCTGAGAATTCAAAAGTGAAGTCAAAGAGCAATGAGAATCGGAGATTCCCAATTCTGTCATGTATTACCATGAAAAAAGGTGACCAACATTGATATTTGGCCAAGCGGTATTCGCTGCACTCTAGACAATACCTGTTTCTTGCTATCTTTGGTTGGTACTTTCCGTCAATATAATCAATGGTGATGGGCTCAAAGAAAGTTTCGCACGCGTATGTCAGAGTGTGCCCTGTTAGGCAAAGTCCAATGTCTGGTTTCAAACAATGCTTCACAGGAAATATTATGCTTCTTGGTTTGTGGATTTGGAAACCACATTGAAGGTCGTGCAACTCGGAAATCGTCTGTGTAAATGATACATTTCGAAAATGTTCTTGGGTTTCGTTGACTTTACCATCGCAGCCAATAATAAGTTCAAATTGAACTATATCTCTGACAGGAACTTCGTGACAGAGAGCACAATAAATGTTGCGATATACTTCTCTTTGTTCAGGGTGAAATACTATGAGATTGTTCACAAGCTTGTCGACGTCCAGATTGTCGCAGTTATCCTTTATTTCACCGTCCTGGTAAGAAACTGAACAACGAGCTACTACGTACGTGTTCAACCTGCGGTATCCAATGAAGTAATGTGTACAGGCATAGCAACCGATTCCACCACATAGACTGGTGGGAAGGTGCGTGTCCAGGTAAGATGCTGTTGTGTCTTTGTTATCGTCTACACAGTATTTCCAAAAGTCAGGGCAGCAGTCAAAATAGTCTAGACAACTTCTATGACAAGAGCACGAGGTCGACAAATAATCAAACGTCTTACCACATTTCCCTTCACACGAAGAATCTGAACACGTCGCTTCAAATACAACCTCTACGTGTGCTGTAGTATTACTGATATCACTGGGAAAACATTTACTGGAGCAGTTCATTTCTGAGATGAATAAATCTCGTGTTTGATAAGTGGAGGATTTAGGGGTCGAATAGCTTGTCTCGCTGGTATGATATCCGTTTTGTATTGACAATGTGCTGGACTCGCTGATCTGGTGCTCAGAATTCGTAACATGTAAAGCACTCTCTTTCCTGGATCCGCCGGCATGATACTCCGTCGTGACTGGTGCAGCGCTAAACTCACCAATATGGCTCAGAGGCTTCTTGACGAGAGAAAGATCTCTTTCACTCTGAGGACTGGAAGTTGGAACAGGAAGAGTTCCCGATTCCATTGACTTACTCGTGTGCTGTGAGGCTCCATTATTCTCTAAAACAAAACAACATAGAACTGTTTACTGCCATTATTCTGGTACAGAGACTGAATTTTCTTTCTGGCTGATTATGGTGACAAGCGTAAATCCCATCCTACTGACTTCACTTAATGTATTCTTCCGAGTAGAAAAACCTAAATTATGAAATTGTCTTCATTGTGTACCGGTATGTATTGTATGTGGGATTCTGTTATAACATGGTTGGTGTCACCCTAAAAAGTATCAATATCTTAAAATTAACAAGTCATAGAAAGCTGAAGAATCTGATTAACATATCTGATTCAAAATATTTTGGTCAAGTTTTGGTACACAAGATGTCGTTTTGACGGAAAAATGTCTCCGAAAGGTTATAACAACGGGACATAATTAACTCTTCTATTCATCGATTTGAAATAATATCCAAGCTATCAAGTTCAGTAAAATATGTATGGATCATATCAGCTTGGCATAACTCATAGTAATAGTTAGAGATCACGTCCAATCGATCGAGGCGGTTTCTCGATAAACGAGTAAAATCGATAAATATCTCGTCTCGAAGGGTCCCGGTTTACCTCTATCGATTGTTGTCCCGGTTTGCTGCCGGTTTTCTCTCGAAGTGCAAGATCATCTCGATCCTCATCGAAATATCTCGACATGCTTCGAGAATGGAATCGAGATGCCATCAAATGAAAATATGAACCATTCGGAAGGCGTATGCTCGGTGTATATATACCCTGTGACAGCGAGATTAATCTCGGCGAATACATATGTATTTAAATGAAGACTGAACATGACACATTTGATATTATTTTGTTATTCCGTCTAGAGAGCCGTATAGTAGAGCAATATGGTGAAAATATTGTGCACTTCGAGGTAAAAGCACGAAACTTGGCATAGTAGTAGCCAATGATAACCCGATCAATTTCTGATAAGGACCCACACAATTTTTTTCCAACATGGCCGCCAAATTCAAGATGGCCGCCATAATAATGGCCAAATACTGAAATTACCTTAGTTCATTGTTTGATTTGTGTCAGAAGCCTAAAACTTGGCATGATGCTAGCTATTGGTGTCTCCGGCATTTTCCATTCAATGTTTTGGGGTGTTGACTACGACTTGAGGGATGTCCACGTCATCTGTGATGTCATTGATGACGTCATCAGTAGGAGTAGTAGCCAAAGTGGGCATTTGGGGGTGTAAAGGAAGGTATCTGGGGTAGAGATGGTCCATCCGTGGTCCGAATGGGCCGTATGGTGTGTCAACTTGTAGCTCTCTGCATGTAGACGACGAATGGTATGATATTTGTTGGAAGTCGCATTGTGCTACGCATGCGCAGTTGGACAGTAGTAACGAAAGATGTCATTTTGGACGTGGGAAATGACATGTTTGGGCAATCAAGGGACCCATATTTGATCCAAATGGACCGGTTGGGGTATCCTGGTGAAGCTTTCGTGGGGTTGAGTCAGACTGTCGTGTTTTCGATTGGAAGTCGCGCCAATCTGCGCATGGACAGTTGAGGTGTAGTAAGTAAAGTGGTCATTCTGGAGGTGCGCATTGGTATATTTGAGCGATTGAGGGATCATTCTTGGTCCGAATGCGTCGTGTGAGGTGTCAAAGTGAAGCCGTCGGTATGTAGACCACGACTTGAGGGATGTCCACGTCGTCTGATACGTCATCGGTGAGGTCATCAGTAGGAGAAGTAGCAAAAGTGGGCCGTTTGGGGGTGTGAAGGGAGGTTTTTGGAGTAGAGATGGACCATCCGTGGTCCGAATGGACGGTGTTGGGTGTCATCCTATAGCTGTCTGCATGTAGACAACGAATGGTATGGTTTTTGTGGGAAGTCGCATTGCGCTACGCATGCTCAGTTGGACAGTAGTAACATAAAGATGCATTCAGGGCGTGCGTGGGAGTGTGTTTGTGTCATTCTGAAGTCCTTGGTGTGTAGACCACGACTTGAGGGATGTCCACGTCATCTGTGACATCATTGGTGATGTCATCAATAGGAGTAGTATCCAAAGTGGGCATTTTGGGCGTGTGAAGGAAGGTGTTTGCGGTAGAGATGGACCATCCGTGGTTCAAATTGCCCGTGAGGCGTGCCCAATCCCCATCTTAAGGCGTGGACGCACTAACGATGATGAGTGAGTGCGCGCGCGCGTGTGTGTGTGTTTGTGTATGTGTGTGTGAACATCGTGCTTAGTTAGCCGTTTCTCTTTCGGAAGACAATGAGACTCTGAAGAGTCGTTCTTTTCTGTCGCTGGAAGACAGAACTGTCATAGCCACAGCGTCAGGGTCAATAGAACAAAGACCATTGCGAGGTCCACGAGCCGTCGCTGGTTCCGGCGTGAGCGCTCATGGTCCATAGCCCGAGCATCAAGGATGGTTTTCATAGTCCAGTATAGTGGTGGATGATAGCACACCTCGCCATCGAGTCGAGGACTGCTTTTGTGAACTCTTCCAGGATCTGGCATCACCCCTCGTTGTCGTCGCCATCTGCAAACATGGGCCGAACCACTGCTCGGTAACCCATGAGTGAGTTAACCACGGTCACATGCTGTAAAATGCGAGTGGCATAGGGATGGGTCTCCGTCATGGCTCTGCAACAGTTGAAATGGGGGTGTGAGGTCCAGAGGGACGTGTTTTATAAGCGATATCACACATGTGCGCTTATACGTAGCTCTACGAGTTCGTGATAAGTACTATTCTGATTGATTGGTCAAATAAGAGAACAACAACAACAAGGATTACAGGTCAATCATTTTATTATCCCCTCCATCAGAGCACACCCACGCTGGGGGAGCCGCTATGGGTGTGTTTACTATTCACTTATGTTATTGTCCGTATCTTGGCCGCATAGTCAGCTGCTCTTCTCAAATCAGAAATTAATTGTGCTGATCTCAGACGGCTCGTGTTCAATCAAAAGCCGACCATGAGAATAAGTCATGGATGGAACACAAAATGGAACACAAACTGTCTTTCGGATTGATGGGGCTCAACTGACTGTGGAGTTTAAAGACTCGACCACAATGCTGGCATTCATGGCTGGGTGCTCTTTGGACCGAACGTTGATGTCACCGTAAATTATCCTTACGACTAAATGACTTCCTGCAGATCGAACATGTATACTCGCCAACAGGATCTTGACAAGTAGACTCAAGGATGGAGTCAAACGCCACGGCTTCCTCAACCCTCAAGCGTGCATGTCCATGGATTACACTTTGGTGAGATCTCAACTGACTGTGTAGTCTGAAGTGGTGTCCACAGTCTCCACATTTGATGCCTGGATTTCTCATGGAGAAACCGTTCATGGCACTGTAAACTATCCAGGCGATTAAATGTATCCCCGCAGGTCTCGCATGTGTACTGGGCAGCAGCATCGTGGATGGTAGATTCATGGCGTTGTAATTCGTGCAATCGTGTAAAGGACTTGGAGCAAGTGGTACACGAGAACATCGTGGCGTAAGTGGTTGAACGAACGACTGCTGAAAGAGTCAGAACGTTTGCTTTGATAGTGCGCTAGCTGGCGATCTATATTTAGCACAACCGGTTTCGACGAAAATTCCGGTATACCGCCACTTTCATAAACCTTCCCTACAAAAAAAACTCCCCTACGTTGTTCTCGCCACCAGTCAACGCATTGCCGTCCTGCCTGTCCACACTTGAATCATGTGTGTGTGAGTATGTGTGTGCGTGTGTGTGTGTATGTGTGTGTATGTGTGTGTGTGTGCGGGCGTGTGTGTACACGTATACACCGTAAGATGAGGACCAAAGCTTGAATTCTTACTATGTTTCCGAGGACCGACGTTGCTCCAAGACCCAGAAAGTGGTCCTTGGACTGTTTTTTTTCATATTAAAATGCGTTTCTTTTGGCAGCCATCTTGAATACGACTGTCACTTTACCGTGAAAGATAAAGTTTATTCGTAGCAGAAATTATTTGCTTGGCTTCAGCACAATACATTAAGTGCACAATACAGACATAATCCTTTACTCATTATATGATGATTTACCACTAATTTGAACATTATCATGGCCGCTATTTTGAATTTGGCGGCCACCTTGGAAAATAATTTTACAGATCTTTCTTGAAAACGGACTAGAGCATTAATAACAAGCTTCGCTGCAAGTTTCATGACCTCGACTAAAACAATAAACAGTATTATTATCATATTTCACCATTATATTGGCGGCCATCTTGAATTTGGCGGCCATATTGGAAAAAATGAGTGATCCTTATCACAAAATGGTCAGGGCATCTTTGGCTACTATCATGCCAAGTTTCATGCTTTTACCTCTAAGTGCACAATTCGGCTAGTTTTGTGCACGATATTGCTCCACTAGTAGTCACATACTTGCTCAGACAGGGCAATTTCATACTTGCTCAGACAGAGCAATTTCTCCAAACGTTATGATTGGAAAGAAAGAAACATCGCCAACTGATGTATAACCTGGTTTATTATTATTCAGTTATTTTAACCCTGTTTTTAGAATTTCAATCACTTTATAAGATACGTCCAGGAACTGCGAATTAAAATAAATTAAGCAAGTCTAGAAAACAATTTCATATGTTCCTCTACAAGTTGATCAGAATGGGGTATCTTTATCGTCAGAAATTTCCCTCGTATTCAGTAATTAATAGACTACGAAGATCACAAGAGCGTATAGAATTCACTGAAAACTGGAGAATATAAACATAAACGCTCGATCGAAGTGTTCGGACAAACAGAACACGATATATTTTATAGTAACATGTATGTAAGCGTTGGTATAAAGCCTGATTGCCCTCTGGATTGGGCGTAATTACTTCCATTATTTGGTTAATTTCCCAGACACATGAAATCAGCAATAAATAAACAGAACGTGAGTATATTATCAAGCCCCCGCCAGCAGTGCTGTTTCCGTTTTTTTTTCTTTCAAAGAAATAAACCCCTTTCCATTCGCTGTTGTTTCAAGCCGACGGGTTTTCACAGACCGACTGTGGCGTGAATTATCAACACCTCTAGTTCCGATTGCCAGTATTTCCGCTAACCACTTCCAGGCACGCTTATGTCAGAAATAAACGTTGTTGATATAATCTCTTATTTGAACTATATCACAAGACAGTAATTCTAAAAAAAATGGAATCTGCAATGAATACTAACAAATTATAAAACAAATTACACACCAAGGTAACACACCGGTCAAACAACATACATTGTAGCTTTCATTTTTCGGTTGAAACGAACCATGTTATCGGACGATCATATCCAGTTGATGTGTCATTTATTCCGCGTCGGATACTAGTCAGATAAACAATCAATTATCGATGTGAGAGAAGTTCACTAAATTATATATTCATAATTTATATAGATAAATGAAAGTTTTCGTTCAGTTGGATTCAAGAAAGATCAGGACATTGATATATCGATTAAACGATGAATAACATTGGAAACATCTTAAAAAAGATAGTCTGGATTATATTTTGGCCGCGATATAACGTAGGCGAGCGCCCCAGCGCAACACTCCAATCGCCTCAGAAGTTAAAATAGGCCAAAGTAAAGGCAACAAAACATAGACATATTGAAACCGGGACCCCCTTCGAGCACCAATCAAGTACGTAACCATCTCGAAAACCGGGACGTTTCGATCGAGATAGAACCGGGAGCAAATTGGGATACGTCATCAGGGGTCCCGGTTCTGCCCTCCCGGTTTCAGCCGAGAAATTTCTTGATCCATCTCGAAGGCATCGAGAAAGTGCCTCGATTAATTGGACGTGACCCCTTAATGTGCGATATTTGTTTATCGAAGCTGCGTGTTTTGAAGCGAACAGTTCTATTGAATTGAATTTCATCGTCAAATGTGACAAATTTAAAAAAAATGTTCTAATATGATTTGTACTGGATACGTTCACCAGATGTGCATAAATATTGCACCAAGACGACCTATAGCTTGCTGTGTTCTTCCCAATGTGTAGAAGATCTCACGATGAAACATATTCTTATCGACTGTATAGATTTTAAGATTGTAAGAGATAACTTTTATCGAGGAGCTACTCTGGAAGATCTTTTTGGTCGAGTGAAGGAAGATTGTATTTTAGATTATTTGAGAGAGATCGGTTTGTTGTATAAATTTTAATGTATTTACATGTTTTTAATACATTAGTTTACTGAGTTATTAACTTGAATACTTAGAATTTTGTTTGATCGTCGCTATATAGCTGAAATATTGCTGAACGCGACGTTTAACCTTAATTCTCTCTCTCTCTCTCTCTCTGTGATCTTTTACTTTCAATATATTTAGACTACTTTGAGGGTGACACAAATTGTGTCAATTTATTGTAACGTTCATTTTATTTTCACCAAATTCGGTTTTGCCCAAGAAAAGAAAGCAATGAGTGAAGATTGGATCAACATGGCTTTCCTACTTCAACGTCGAGGATGTTGTTCTCTTCTGATAGGCACTAATGGCTCCAATTGCCCATTAACTATGTCCGCTATTTTCTACACATGTTCATGAAAATCTGCTTATTTATGCGGAATCGTGTATCGTGGGAATCTGCAATTTGATATAGTTCTTTATTGAGCAAAACTATTTTGAACCCTTGCGTCTGGTCCATTTGTTGATGTGATACATCTAACCTTGTTTTATTGGAGCGGTTCCGTTGGTAAATATCTTCAACGAAAATACTAATTTGACAAAATTTGACATTCGAATGTGTAGGGTCATTTATCTAAATAGCAAAGTGAAATATTTAAATAAAAGCATTTATCTTAAGACAAAGACAGTTGTCAATTTCTCTATTCGAATTTCATAATAATTTCTAAGATAAGATTAATTATGATTGGATACCGTCGTGAAATAACTTACCGTTTGCTGCTATCATATCAGTTAAATCCGCCCGAAGAATGGCACAGGTGGACAATAGTGTAACGAAGGGCAATGGAGACATAGCCGCTGTATCAGGACGACTGCCTTGCACTTTTGACAGGTGAAAGTGCTGACGATTGCTTAACCAGGCCTTTATAAGCCTAGCCCTCTGGTAGTTATGTTACCATGGAAATTGCCATAGAACCTATGGGGGGAATATTATCGCCTTTCTGGGATTTAATAGCATATCCGCTATGACAATTCCGCCGAGGTGCGGAAATTCTCCTTCGAGGCATTGCAAATTTTGATGTGCTGCTGGTTTTCTCCCCTGTTTCAAGAAAGCTATCACAAATAGCCTAGTCATTATCATTGAGAGGTCATAAGTACATGAGCAGCGACGGATGATAGAACGCTGAAGGAATATTGATCGATGTGATCAATAAAGGGTGGTTTAGGTGGATCCGACCTAATTTAAAACGAAAATATAGGTGACTTTTTATTTGAATTCTGTTTTATGAGGAACACACTACGAAATTGAGATTGTGGCAAATTATCAGTAACTTAATCTCTTCAAACCAACGAAATTTTATTAAATTCGGTGAACACTGTGTGTGCATAGAAATAAACAGGTCATACACAGCAGCCTATACCCGTAGCGGTATGGTGACAAGAATTTTGCTAATCCTTCAGTTTTTGCCGAATGCTGATGATAGGTCCTCGTTCCCAATGCCTTAATATGAACCTATGGTATGGATCCAATTCAATTGCTTTCCTTCCAAACGATTCCATTTTCGTAATCGTCAGACTCATGCAGCTATCACAATTATCTATGAGCTAAATAAAATCAGTGAGCTACTAATGGTCACTGGGAATGACAATGACAAGTATAGACTGTCTTGGCATATAAGCATCATTATACTATGTGTGTGGATATCTCCAAAACTTTTGTGTGCTTTTCGTCTTCATGATCTGTTGACTAATGGCTTCATCTTCATTTTCACGTCACCTAAAACAAAGACGAAACGATTTTTCACTATGACTCCAGGTGTAGGACCCAAGTATGTACTTTTAGTATGACTCAACTTCCAGGCTGAGCTGAATGAGATAATGATAATGATGGTATGATATAAAACCAGTTAATACTACTCCGGATGAGAAAAGAAAGACGAAAACGGACATATTGGTAGCATGGGCCAAGTTTTCAGGGAAGCGATATTTTAACCAGCAATATACACATATATAGCATACACTACTACCGTACCCGGTATGTACGTATGTTGGAGCAAGTTTTTCCCGTGGTCTTCCTAGCGATGGTCTGGTGAGAACCTTCAGAGCTGGTAAAAGAATATTAATGGTCGAACATTATTGGCTATGCAAAAAACAAACGATGGAGAAGAAACACAGACAAGGTGCCAGAGAGATATATTAGGTTAGATATGTGTGTGGTTGTGCCAACGAAATAGGAATACATTGCCTGACCTTCGTGACCAGTGTATATAAGTGAATAGTATACGGTATATTGAATTGCTCTTAGCCCCCACCCCACTTCCACACTTCTCAGCAGCGAGGTTATGCGTTTAAATGGGTTCCATGAACATCTGAACTGCATTAAGATTTTTCATAAAATATCTGGTTTGAAAATAAATATTGAAAAACCGAAAGCAGTATGGATCGCTTCGGTAACTGGATCAAATATAAAACTGTCAGGATGTGAAACTGGACTAGTTGGATGCCCTGACACCTTTTGTAGGTGAATTTCCATACTATCTAGCACAAACTAAAATTTATCAATTGAAAAAGAAACTTAGTCGATGGAAACTCGATAATTTAACTTTATTGCGCAATATAACCGCAATCAAATGTTTCGTCCCCTTCGAAACTCGCCCTGCCTGGCAAGATTATTTCTTGACACAAGTAAAAAAATAATTAAACAGTTATGCAAATTGGAATGAAGGAAACGAGTGAGGGACAACCTTGTTTCCGTCATATCACGACGTTGCCTACATGCGCCAGAACACGAGAGTGCTCACAGTTCCTATTACCCTGGATACTGATCAACCCAGCCAGTACAGGACCCGGTCACCCATTCAAGTATTGACCGAGCTTAACGTTGCTTAAAGCTGACATGACCTTATTTAATGCACGAATGGTAGCGAAAAAACAAATTTACAGATTATATTGAATAATTAAATTGAACAAATATACAGATTAATTGAATAATACCCGCCGGAACTAATCCATATGAAAATGTACTGTCATGCAGTTTCTACAGCATTGTATTTCAATGTACCGCTATCGCCTAAGAGGGCGCACGAAGGGACTACTCTTCGTACCATTTGATTATTCTTGAGGCTCTATACGATGCACTGCAAAAACGATCTCATTTTAAAGACCCACCCATGTTGACCGTATACTGCGCCAAGGGGGAAATGCGGGAGTTGCTGTTGCCGTTGGAGAGGGTGCGTCACTATTTGTGTGAACAGGAATGGCACATTCCTAAATACGGAGTTACAAATTGAAAGCTCTTAGTGCGATTGTCCAGTATTTTAACCTATCCACCAGTTGTATAGAAAGGTGAAACATAGGAGGAATGAGTTTGTAGGAGTGATCCTTCTGTAATTACATAATAAGGAAGACCGACCGTTTTAGTCTGCATGATAATTCTTCATATATTTATAGTTGCTGATATCTATAGTACCATTCTTCTGAGTATTGCCAGTCTTTCGACCGAGCATATGAGTTTGGTTTTGAATGCGGCGAGAGTAAAACGTACTTTTCCGAGCTCCCGGGCCAATTGTTTTACAACTCTTCACGGACTATTCATGCTGTGGCTGACTGAGTCAGGAACTGATCTAGTGCTACCACACTCCAACTCAGGGGCTTACTTTACCCTCCAATTCCAGCCTGTGCGAATTTCTTCTCTAAATCATCAAATATGGAGAGAAAAGACGACAAAAAGCAAGCTCCTCAGAAGAAAGACTCTCCTCTCGACTCTCCACCAATGTCAGCTGAAATGGACAGCTCGGAAAATACTCAAGCTAGGAAATTTGAAGAATTCATGTACAAATCAGTAAGTGACATTCTCCAGATCGACTTGAAAACAAGCATCGGGATTTCCTTGAACGTTCGATAGCTGTGGAAAGAAAACAAGAAGATCTACAAAAATCTGCAGAATTTACCGGTAAGGAGCTTGAAACCCTCCAAAAAAGAACAGTCCGACAAAAACAAAATTATCCAAGAACTAAAAAAACAAATCGAAAATCTGGAATCGGAAAATGCAAAACTAAAGGAACGTGTACTCGACACTGAGCGCTATAGCCGCTCATTCAATCTGCGTTTCCGTGGACTTGGTGAAAACAAGGATGAAAACGCCAGACAAATTATACAAGACCTAATCAAAACCAAATTAAATTTACCCGAAATGAAACTTGAAAATGTTCACCGCACAGGCCCACACAGAGAAGAACAAATCCGACACATCCTGGCAAAATTTCTATACCGTCCGGAAAAACATGAAGTGTTCACCAGAGCCCGAACACTGCTGAAAGGAACTGGAATATTTGTCACGGAAGACCTTATTTATGAAGATCGTATGGCGAAATACAAATTTCGAGACTACATGAACGAAAGCTTCAATGCCGGGAAAAAGGTCCGTTTTGTGAAGGAAAAACTGTATATCGATGGAAAACGAATCCCAGAATCAGCTATTCAATCAGACTAAGTATGAAACTCATTTGCTATTCCAAAGAGACAATCTCAACACTGTCGACAATCCTTCCAAACTGGACCTACACAAAGTTTACAGCCATGACTGTGGATACAAATTAGTTTTACTGGACTTTACTGCATTTATAATGTCCAAATTACGTGGCCAATTTATATACAACGATATCTGATAACTGTGGGAACCCATTCTTGCTACCATAATCTCACAATATGTCTCTGTTCCCCGATAGTAGATAATGATTTGAGAGTTCGAGGACAGGGAAGCCGGGAAACCGATGACGTCATAATGGCGATTTCTCGGGAACTAAGACGGATAGAGACTCGCGGCTTACGGCGTCGTATTCCTCTCGTATAGATGCGCGATAAAGTCCCTATACAATTTTATCGCCCGGCGTTGACTTTCGCCGCAATTAGACGATAATCGGTATCACGTGATTCGGCGATTTCTCGCGAAATAAGCGACATACGCGCACGCTGTTTGCGGCGTTGTATCCCTCGTGTAGGGGTCTACCGTAAAGCTCCTATACGAATTTATCGTATCTCCGTAAGTTTCGCCTCTATTCGGCGTCGAAATACGCCCCGTTTACTTACTTAACCGGACATGGAATGCGTCCACGCGAAAATTAGGTCGACCGTCACATGGTCAACTGATAAAATGACCAGTGCGTATATAAAGACTTCTCATGCGCTTCTCACTTTATTCTACGACTGTCGCACCTGTAAAAGCCAATATGTATCGACTAATGAGTAATCTATACGTTCAAGTGAGGGGTGAAGGAAATTCTCCTCAAGTAACATTTCAACGTATACGACATAATGGGCAGATTATAAAACCTTATGGTGTTGCCATACGACTGACGAGAGATGGGTGGTTTTCATTCAAACAATTCCTGCCTAGAGTGGATAGAATGATTCAGGCTAAAAAGACGGTTGAAACTCCATTCAAGCTGCAAGATAATATATATATTAGCACTGCAGCATACGAAGGGGAATGGTTCGTCCACATAAGAGAGTGGTTCCTAAAATCATCACCCAGCGAGTTGAAACCAGGTCGGGACGGACACACGCTCAACACGCAAGGCTGGGATATGTTGAAAAAACTCATTCCTATAATTGAGACCAACGTGATTGAAATAGAACAGTGTCCCGTCAGCAACGAATTCAACAAGTCTATCACAGGACCAATTCTCCCACCTAAACCAGCTGGATCTGCCGCGAGTGATCTACCGAGCGAGAATTTGGTGAATGATAATGGTGGATATTCATACGATGAAGCGGACGACGTCTCTATGTGCGACATTTTACACCGCAACCAAATGGAACAGTTGCATTGTGACACGTGCAATCCTATGGGGGCGGGATTACTTCACTGGTGAAAACTCGAACAATGTGAACATTAGAAGAAAGACTAAACCGTTGTATAAACTGTGTGTCCGCCATACCTCGGCAAACACCTCTTCACGACATTCTATGTTGTTATACCTATATCATAACTCTATGAGAGAATTTTTTGCATTCCTTTAGAAACCGTTGAACGCATCATGTCGGCAGGAGACAATCTTGACTATGTAGATATGTGGATAAAATTTTATCGAGACCAGAGTAGGGCTCACCTAAAGGAGGAAATTTGTGTGATTGGGGGACAGAGAGTGCATTCACCTCCAAACTCTCTTAATATTGCACAAGGCAACAGTACGGTGAACTCGACTAACAAATTACGTACAAGAGAAATGACAGTTGAACTAACAGCGAGTTGTAGAGCAGGCTAAAGCCGAACTCTGTAGACAGCGTCACAAAGTAAGCGTGCAAGCGCCAGTAAAGGGAACGCGGAAAGAGGAGGAGGAGGAGGAGCAGGAGGAGGAGGAGGAGGAGGAGGAGGAGGAGGAGCATATACCGTATAGTATAAAGTATAGGGAGAAGTGATATTAGAATTAATCTACGTTTTGGCAGAGAAGCGTCAACATGACAAACAAGTGTACGGTGTGTCAGAAAACATTCTCGCGTCCAGATAACCTGATGAGACATCAACTTATACACCAACAGGAGACTCAACCGATAAAAGCAGAACATCCGTATAAACGTACACTCGAGACTTCATCTATGGCTCTTTCAAGAGCATCACAACATCCATTTACTATGATCGTCAGCGGCCCGACTGGTTGTGGAAAGACATCATGGGTGATGAAATTTTTGGAATCTGCTAATATCCATCCCTCTCCAACACGCATCGTATGGTGTTACAGTCAATGGCAGTCAGCCTATGGATCTACAAGTCTGAAAAATGTAAACTTCCTCCCCGGCATACCCCATGACATAGGCGAAGAGTATTACTTCGACCCCGGCCAAACCAACGTTATTGTTCTGGACGATTTGATGGGTGAGGTAAAGCGCGAAGAAAAAGTTGCCGACCTATTCACCAAAGGGTCGCATCACAGAAATTTGTCCGTAATTTATCTGACTCAGAATCTCTTCCCTCAAGGCAAGACATCTCGAGATATCACGCTGAACTGCCAGTATTTCGTTCTATTCAATAATCCTATTGATAGACAGCAAATTAGCACGTTCGGGAGACGGATCTTTCCTCGGGATACGACACATTTCATGGCAAAATTTCGCGAAGTCACATCTCGTCCGTACGGATATCTGTTCATCGATTTAAAACCCCATACAGCGGAAAATGACAGACTGTCTACCAATGTAATATTAGGCGATGAGGAACTCGTGAAAGAGGAAGAACTGCCACCTCGTCCAGCCCCAATTCCTAATCCATCAACTCAAATTCAACGCATACCATCTCACGATCCGACATGGTCCGCTAATAGGAATGAACAAGTGGGAGAGGGATTATATACGAAGACGGATCCACCGTGGTTCAAACGGAATGAAAATGATGACGAGTCCCAGCAGACGCAGATGATCCATAGAAGCGGGAATGAAATGGAACGACGAAAGAGAAAATACCGTTCAGATGACGAACTCAACCATTCTGGGGAAATAGATCTACCTACCCACTTGCGGAAACGGGTTAAATATAACGTGTGGAAAAACATGTTCGGTAAACCTATCGCGAGAGATTGTAGGGTTGACATTGACGAGAGAAAACAGCGATATACAAGCCAAGGTTACGACGAGGATGAGTCTGGTGCAAATGCTATGGAGGATTATACTCCAACGATGATGAAGACTTTACGTCAAAAATACTGCAATCTCCTCGTGAACATGCAAAAGCTACAAACCGATTATATTCATCACGAGATCTTGAAAACAACGAGGCGTCTGCAAACAATATACGACATAGACTACGAGGAAGCACTCAGACAGACGATTAAGATGCGGAAATGCTTATTCGATAAGTTGATTGATGACGGTGATAGTGAGGACTCCGAATAAAGACCCCAGTGGAAATATTCGTACATAAACATTGAATGGAAGGCTAGATGTCGAAATGATACCCACAATGGAGATGTATTTTATATAAGCAGTTTTCGCTCATTATTTGTGCAGTGCTATGATGAACATGGCAGTGTGACTAACGTCACAGGACCTACGAAGTACAGTAGGCATTAGGACTCGAACGCGAACTGAACTCTTGGAAATCCCCACCCCCAGTTGAAATCCTGCCTATATTAAGATGGGCACCGCCCAAGTCAGAATCGCCAGTGATTTTCATCAAAAATCACCAGAAATTTTCATCAAAATTAGATCAGCTCAGAACTTGTTGGTAACAGTCTCCTAAGGCGCCTTCATTCCAAAATAAATAACGATCGCCGATTTAATTTTACAATTTTTTAATTAAAGGAAACAGATTGAATAATATAGGTTCAGTTGATTTCAAGCTTTACGTCTTTAATGGTTTTCAGTGCCCTTGTCCAGGATCAAAACAACTTTTTGAATCACATTATTTTCCCAACAATACAACAAATTTTTATATATAGTACTATAGTAGAAAGGTAGCATTTATGTAGTTTACGGTAATTCAACTCAAGACCAACACCTTCTATGCACAAGATAATAATGATTCTATGTCATTCTCCTGAGCATAACCGGTACAAAGACGAATAAATAGCGTCTCTACATCACGTTGTTATCTAGATATATGAGACAACACATTTTGGGCATCGGCAATCTGATGAATGTACTATTCCGGTTTTCTTGTTTCACATTATATATCTATGGCGGTTGATCGGTGATTTTCTTCATTGATAAACGTTAAACCACCTAGCTTTAACTAATTCTGCTAGGCTGTCTTCATTCAGACTGTACAGCCTACACAGTCCACAGAAAATACACCACACATTCTTGTACTCCCAGCCTTATCACATTTGATGGCAAGTTTAGCGGGCTGTTTAATGTCTAAGCTAGGAAATGTTCCAGGGTAGTTGACAGGCATGCAATAATATACTATAGTATCTGCTATACAGGACACCGACCACTGTAATTTGATGTGACAAGCAGCACGAATAGAAACCAGCCTTATCTCAGTGGGCTTGGATATAAATCACTGTTAAAAACCACAAGGCTCGGATAGAGCCTCTCTCTGTGTTTGTTCCAAGGACAAGCCTTAATGACTTAAAATCCACTGATAAGGAGGTCCCCGGGCTTCATGGTCATAAAAGGAACATGATACTGTTAAAGGCCACATGGATGGTATGTATCTATAACAATATACTGAAGTGTTAATTATAAATCTAAGTTTAATCAGAATTATTTCAGATCAGAACTTGCTGGTAACAATGCCCTAATGCACGTTCATGCCAAAAATCAAGGTTCTAATGTCAACGGTTCTCCTTATTTTGCCGACGAAAGGATTCGGATGGACTGACTGACTGACTCACTCACTCATTACCGGACAATTTGCGATCTGTAGCCTACTTCGTAGGAATAAAGCGATTATTTAGTAATCTTCGTATTGTCTTGTCTCTATTTTATACTAGTCATATAATTCCTCCTCCTCCTCCACCACACACACACACACACACACACACACACACACACAAACCCTCCTCCTCCACCACCACCACCACCACACACCCACACATACGCACACACACACATCCTCCTCCACCACCACCACCACCACACTCCTCCTTCACAGCACACTCCTCCACCACCACCACACTCTTCCTCATTCCTCCTCCTCATCCCTCCCTCATTCCTCCTCCTCACATATGCTAAGTTAATTCTACCAGGTAGCCCTAAGGAAAATGGCCCTCATCTCCCCAAACGCTCTTCATTGCACCTCCGAAACTCCCCGTTATCTACTACTTGCCAGTGATCTATAAATAGAACAGGGTTCTTGCCCAGAAAGAAAAACTGGTATGCTAGGGCGTTAGGATAAGGCGTTAAGATTGGGCTTAACAGAACGATATGTAGGGGAAGATAAGTCTTGTTGGGCCGTACCGTGACCGGGAGTGACCTTTTGACAGGAATATCACGTCAACTTGACCTACTAACCTATGTGTGTGTGTCTGTGTGTATGAGGAGGAATTACTATAATATTGTTTCTAAAATAAGATATTTTCGTATGGTTCGATAGGCACTCGTGAACACCGCGAGAAGTGATCAGTCACACGTGTCCACGGGTACAAGCATCGTCGTAATGACACCTTAGGGAAGTATTCGTGGTAAGGTACAAAGAAAAAGTTTTCGACGCCGAATAGAGGCGAAACTTACGGAGATACGATAAATTCATATAGGAGCTTTACGATAGACCCCTACACGAGGAATACAACGCCGCAAACAGCGTGCGCGTATGTCGCTTATTTCGCGAGAAATCGCCGAATCACGTGATATCGATTATCGTCTAATTGCGGCGAAAGTTAACGCCGGGCGATAAAATTGTATAGGAACTTTATCGCGCATCTATACGAGAGGAATACGACGCCGTAAACCGCGAGTCTCTATCCGTCTTAGTTCCCGAGATATCGCCATTATGACGTCATCGGCTTCCCGGCTTCCCTGTCCTCGAACTCTCAAATCATTATCTACTCCCGATATTGTCTATAATATATGTAAATATACTACAGTGCTTTTTATGTATATACTTTGAAGACAGTCAGTGCACGCTGTTTAAAAATTCCTGTTACTCGTTAAAACGGTAAAACAATATTGAATAACTATACTGGCAACGGCTTCGAAATCTACATTATGTTCAAATATCATTGTTTGTCGCATCTTTAACATATATAAATAAATATATATCTGTGTATAAGTAGACCAATCTACAATGTAAAAATACAATAGTGCACTTGAATTCAATATCCGATATATGAAGTGGCATAATACTCAATACTATATATAATATATACCGGCTATATTGATCGTATATTCCAGTATAGTTTTTTCTCCTCGATACCTTGAGTTCTTTTGTTGTTTAATGTGTAATGTGTTCTTATGCATGCTCGTATGCTATCAATCTGATCCATTCAGTATATCTACAACGTCCTAATACTCTTATAAAAGGTGGCCAATTTGTACATAAGGACTTCTGACAAAGTAGTTTTACACAGTATAAGCGGCAATTTATTTTAATTACAGATTACTTATGGTATATCCTGTTAGACGCAATAATTTGTTTAAACAACTACATAGTATTACCACATTTTTGGACTTATCCAAAGCTTTTGATACAGTCAACCACGAAATACTTTTGCAGAAACTTCAATATTACGGTTTTAGGGGAAAGGTAAATGACTGGTTTCGTAGTCACTTAACTTCTCGATATCAATGTGTATCTCTTAAGAACACACTGTCTGAGCCTCATGCAATTTCCTGTGGTGTGCCTCAGGGCTCGATACTTGGTCCTCTTCTCTTTTTGATTTATATAAATGATATTCTCAAAGCTTCCACTGTTCTTAATATTATATTGCTTGCTGACGATACAAGCGCCACATACTCTAACCCCGATCCATCCATTCTAATGTCTGATGAACTAATCAAGCTTCAAGATTGGTTCTCTTGTAATAAACTGTCATTGAATATAAAAAAACGAAATACATGATTATCAAACCAACGCGAAAATCAGCATTCAATCTTCCCAAACTTTCCATCTCAGGCCAAGACATCGAACACGTCGACAGTTACAAATTTTTAGGAATATTCTTCAATGATAGACTGAATTGGAGTGAGTGAGTGAGTAGGATTTAACGTCGTTTTCAACATTGTTTCAGTCATATCACGACGGTGCCTACATGTGCCAGAACACGAGAGTGTCCACAGTTCCTATTATTCTGGACACTGATCAGCCCAGTCAGTACATCACCCGGTCACCCATCCAAGTATTGACCGAGCTCAACGCTGCTTAACTTCGGTGATCTGACGAGAACCGGTGTCCCCAACGTGATGCGCCGTACTGAATTGGAAAACGCATTTAGATCAGTTATGTTCAAAACTATCTACATGTAGAAATATTGGTGTAATCAATAACATAAAGCACTGCCTAACCAAGCAAACATTAATGACTCTTTATTATTCCTTATTTTACTCCTACATTTCTTATTGTAATGTGTGTTGGGCCAATACTTACTCCTCCCATCTTCAACCACTTGTCTTATTACGGAACAGACTAATTCGAATCCTCACCTTTAGTGACAAATACTCCCATACGGCACCTATATTCAAATAGATTAATATATTACCAATGGGGAAAATGAACGATAACCTCACTTTAATATTTGTCCACAAATTTATCCACCATAATGTTTTTCTTCCTTTCGCGTCTCATAATTACTTTACAAAACAATCCACTGTACACAACTATCCAACCAGGCACTCAAATTTCAATCTGTTCAGAACATCTTGTCAATCTCAACTCTCTTTCTATAGTTTGAAATTGAGAGGCCCACGTATCTGGGACATTCTACCAGCTAATTAAAGTACATTACTTCAAAATCACTACCTAAAAAGGAACTAATGAAAAATATCATGAGCGCAACAGAGAGTGATCATCACACTCGGTAACTCAATATCACTTTATTTGAAAGTTACTCATTATTTATTATATCTGATTATTTAACCCTACCTGGCCGGGGGGGGGGGACGGAAAGTGCCCCCCCCCCCCCCAGTGAACTTTTCTCTGCTGCTAAGAAACGACAAAACCGAGGAGGCTGAAACCTGGTGACTTTTAAACTTATCTTATTGGGGTCATTTTGAGCCTGTTTTCATATACTCTCGGGGAGAGGATCATGGGAAAATTCAAAATGGCGGCCATGTGGTATCCGCGAAAGTCGTGTTTTTCAATCTTTTCGCTCCATTTCTTCGCATTTTCCTTGCCTAAAAGGCATTGGAAGTATTTTATTTATGGAAAACTAATTATTCTATATTTTATTTGATTTTTTTCGAGAAAAAAATCGGAAAAATGAAAATTTCGAAAAATCGACCCAAAAAGGCCGAAAAATGGCTTCCGAGAAGATGTCACTGTGCCGTCATCATGGCGGCCATCTTGAATTTGTTTACATTTCCCATTAGAGCTTGAACCCAAGATACTGTGTGGTAAATTTCATCGCTCTAGCCTTAGTAGTAGAGAAAATATATGGGGCACTTTCCGCCCCCCCCCCCCCCAGGCTGCGATACACCGCAAATCGCCCAGGCCAGGTAGGGTTAACGTATTGCTGACATGGATACATGTACTTATTATCTTTACCGGACAATTCACATTTAATGGTACAACTGAATAATGTCAGACTATATTCACTTAACTATTTCTATTCACCATCTGTTTATATATATATATAATTATACTCTCGCTGTTTAATGTTTTACAACATACATTGTATATATTCTTAGGGATAAAACAAACCCGCAAGGGTTTTATTCCCGCCAATATGGACGCATTCTACATTGATTTATATACCCTCTATCTTCTCTGTATGGTGAATAAAATTTCAATTCAATTCAAACATATGCGAATCGATGACTGGGGTCCTTTTTCAGTGAGAGCGTCTACCGTATAATTAGCGTAGACATCGTGGCGACAATGTGGGCATTATAATTTAATATTTTATCTACTTCATCAGGTATCAATGTGAAGGTATCTCTATGTGATGTCATTCAATGGTATATAACGACCGGTTAAGGACCGCAATGTTCAATGTGTTTGAAAATGCCCTTGATGTAGGTCAGTAGGATGCGTATAATTAACTTGCAATCTGAGCATTATTGCATGTTGCACATGCTAATGGGCGATATACTGAGGTAATATCAATGTTTTTATCTTATCTCTTGCTCTACATCCATGATTGTTGTAAAGTTTTACATTGTACTTATGTCCTTAGTATGATCAATCGATAACAAATCCGAACTCCGTTATACCAAATTTTATGTACTAAAGATTTGTACTAACGGACCTTTGTGTGAATGTTTAGGGTTTTAATTCAATGTTATACTGATTTTCTCCTCTGACTTTACTTGATTTAATTTAACATTCTAATGTACCTTTTACTAACTGTATTTTTCAGTAAACACGTACACCAGTGACAGTATTTCAATTGTGTATTCGTCTACAGTGTTTTACATACATGTGTGTGGTTGTTCTATCTATATTCAGCCTTCAAACAGTGATATTCATACCTAACTCTTGAATTCTAAATGTTATTTAGCATGTTCCACTAGTAGGATATTTCTTCACATACACAGTTAACTCCATTTCTCCAATGTTTGTTTGAACAAATTTTATTACATAATATGTAATGGGATCGGCATAAAGTTCTTACAACAGCAAGTCACCTCTCTCCTTGATTTAGGCTCTAGTTGCCCCAATACAGGCTCAGGTGAGAACTCGACGTGGATATATACAGAGGATCGTGCTGACGTAAGAAGAAATATTGACAGAATATATTAGTCTCATTCGTTTACATTACAGAAAAAATACTCTTCCCGTATGAACAGTTCTAATTATTACCATCTTCCATTGTATTGAAATGGGTATTGGATGTGCAGTCGCATAAATAAAGTCGTCAGCAGGGAGGCCTCTGTCCCAAATTTATGCTATCTATCTTTGGATAACAAGGTGATCACTTGTAATGACTCTAGAAACCGTATTCTATCCTCGGATGTAAATTCTCACAGATCATCGCCACAGTCGCCTGCTGACCACATTACGTACTGTTAACTATCCACCTCACAAGGACATAGATAGAAGTATACAAACATGAAGTTTGACGACATTCTGGTTCACCTTGGGGAATTTGGCTATTATCAGAAGCGGCTCTATTTCATCCTCTGTATACCAGCTATTCCTACGAAGTAGGCTACAGATCGCAAATTGTCCGGTAATGAGTGAGTGAGTCAGTCCATCCGAATCCTTTCGTCGGCAAAATAAGGAGAACCGTTGACATTAGAACCTTGATTTTTGGCATGAACGTGCATTAGGGCATTGTTACCAGCAAGTTCTGAACTGACCGAATTCTGATTAAAATTTGATTTATAATTATTTTTGTAATTATTTATTGATGGCTCAGCGAGTACACTGTCATGCCCATCGGGAACCGTTGGCTGTATGTTTCACTGTATATATAACAGAGTGTTGGGATATGCCATCCGTAATTGTTTTTTCCTACGAAGTAGGCTACAGATCGCAAATTGTCCGGTAATGAGTGAGTGAGTGAGTCAGTCCATCCGAATCCTTTCGTCGGAAAAATAAGGAGAACCGTTGACATTAGAACCTTGATTTTTGGCATGAACGTGCATTAGGGCATTGTTACCAGCAAGTACTGAGTTGACCGAATTCTGATTAAAATTTGATTTATAATTATTTTTTATACGCCCGCTCAAAAGGCGGACGTATTATGTGATGGCGGTTTCCGTCCGTCTGTCTGTCTGTCCATCTGTCTGTCTGTCCGTCTGTCCGTCCCCCGTGTCCGGTCTATATCTGGAACAGTTTTCTATCTACAGTTCTAATTTTTGATGAGTGGATACCCTATGGGGAGACGATGTGTCGCGTGCCGAAATGAAGGTCGAGGTCAGAGGTCAAAGGTCACTGGCCTAAAAAACAAGAAATCACTGAAGTGTTCGTGTCCGGTCTATATATGTGAACGTTTTCTATCCACAGTTGCAATTTTTTGTGAGTGGATACGCCAGGTGGAGACGATGTGTCGCGTACCAAAATTGAGGTCGAGGTCAGAGGTCAAAGGTAACTGTTGCCTAAAATCAGGAAATCATTGATCATTGACAGTTTTCTATCTACAGTTCTAAATTTTGGTGAGTGGATGCCCTAGGGGGGTACAATGTGTTGCATACCAAATGTAGGTCGAGGTCAGAGGTCAAAGGTCAGTGTGACCCCAAAATCAGGAAATTATTAAAAAATAACATCTTTTGTGTCAGTAGATAAATTAGGGGGACACGATGTGTCACATACCAAAATGTAGGTCAAGGTCAAAGGTCAAGGTCACTGTGACCCCAAAATCGTGATATTTTGTGTCCATTGAGAGATTACGGGGAGATGGTTTGTCATGAACCAAAATTTAGGTCAAGGTCAAAGGTCAAGGTCACTGTGACCCCAAAATCAAGAAATCATTAAGTCACATTTTTATATGCCTGTCGAAGACGAGGTCGTGTAATGCGATGTTGCGTTCTGTCTATTCATCCATTAACATGTGTTGTCCATACGATATCTCTAGTTTCAATGTTTGGATTGGTACCAAACTTTGAGTATACCTTTCTCGCATGGCAAAGAGGAGCCATACATTTGAAAAAAATTTGTCAGAGGTCAGGGTCACAGTCCCCAAAAGTGAATCAAGTTTAGCTGAATATATGTGTTAGGTTGGAATTTTTAAAGATCTTTCCCCTGCATGTATATGGTATTGTCCTGTGGAGTTGTCTCCCATGTTTGAAGCCGCTACATTTAGTTAAACTGTTGTGAAATAAAAACCATACATTGACTAATTTAACGGGGAGAGGGGTCCTTTATGAACTTCACACCTGTTTATTAAGAACAAAGGTTTACTTCATCACTTTCTTCTTCCTTCATGAACAATTCTCTCGTCTGAAAGGAATCCATTTGCAGGAAAACTACTATTTTCTTGTGTTTTGACTATTGTCGATTTCAGTGTGGGATATGTGAGCTCTCAGCTCTTGCTTCAAGGTCAACTAGTTACCTAAGAGTTAAGCTCATTTTAGTTTATCATTCAATATAACATGTGATATATGTTACATTCTCAGAAGCACAAAATTGTAGACCTTTCTCTGGATTGCTAGCTACCAACTGGAATCAAGGCTAACATCCTTGAAATTTGGACCAATGTAATTCCAGATATACGGGCGTATATTGAAGCCCTTTGGGCTCTTGTTTTATTATTTATTGATGGCTCAGCGAGTACACTGTCATGCCCATCGGGAACCCTTGGTTGTATGTTTCACTGTATATATAACACAGTGGTGGGATATGCCATCCTTAATTGTTTTTATGAAATAGGAAATGCTAATTTTCCATCATTTGTTAGTGCATTTATCTACACCGCTATGCCAGCCTCAATACACACAATTCAGTATATTGTTATAGATATATGTAAACTGTGGCCTTTAACGTGTATCGTATTTCACATCCAAACATTTCATCACTGACCACATCAGGCTTCAAATTCAGGTCAAATTACCCATTGATGGTGAAATATCCTACATCAACCAATTAAGTCAGCCTGGTGCAATAACCCAGCAGAAGAAAGAAAGATGTGGTATCATCCTTCAGATTAGTCTGTGTGAGCGACAATGACAAAAGTTTACTGAGGGTGAAACAAAGCCATGACGTCATGTTTAAAGGGTCTTCTTTTGGTAGAATTTAACTGGATAAAGTAACTTTGATCATGATGTGAAAATATTATAACTTGAGTTTTTTTTGTACATGTACCTCTTGAATATTGACTATATATCACACTTGGATATAATTTAAACAAAAAAAAACAAAATATGTCTAAATTTTTCTTGTCATTTCAAATCTTGATCCATTTTGATTCCTTGATTAGGGGATACAGAATCACTGCCACGGAGTGTGTTGGTGTGTCACAGCAATGCAATTCCGATTCACACAACGAAGCTGAGGTGGTTTAACGTTTATCAATGAAGAAAATCACCGATCAACCGCCATAGAATATAATGTGAAACAAGAAAACCGGAATAGTACATTCATCAGATTGCCGATACCCAAAATGTGTTGTCTCATATATCTAGATAACAACGTGATGTAGAGACGCTATTTATTCGTCTTTGTACCGGTTATGCTCAGGAGAATGACATAGAATCATTATTATCTTGTGCAGAGAAGGTGTTGGTCTTGAGTTGAATTACCGTAAACTACATAAATGTTACCTTTCTACTATAGTACTATATATAAACATTTGTTGTATTGTTGGGAAAATAATGCGATTCAAAAAGTTGTTTTGATCCTGGACAAGGGCACTGAAAACCATTAAAGAGATGTAAATATATTTTCACACGTAAAGCTTGAAATCTACTGAACCTTTATTTATTCAATCTGTTTCCTTTAGTTAAAAAATTGTAAAATTAAATCGGCGATCGTTATTTAATTTTGGAATGAAGGCGCATTAGAAGACTGTTACCAACAAGTTCTGAGCTGACCTACTTTTGATGAAAATTCCTGGTGATTTTTTATGAAAATCACTGGCGATTCTGACTTGGGCGGTGCCCATCTTAATATAGGCAGGATTTCAACTGAGGGTGGGGATTTCCAAGAGTTCAGTTCGCGTTCGAGTCCTAATGCCTACTCTACTTCGTAGGTCCTGTGACGTTAGTCACACTGCTCATGTATAAAATAGGAAATGCTAATTTTCCATCATTTGTTAGTGCATTTATCTACACCGCTAATACCAACTTCCCAGCCTCAATACACCCAATTCAGTATAGATATATGTAAACTGTGGCCTTTAACGTGTATCCTATTTCACATCCAAACATTTCATCACTGACCACATCAGGCTTCAAATTCAGGTCAAATTACCCACTGATGGTGAAATATCCTACATCAACCAATTAAGTCAGCCTGGTGCAATAACCCAGCAGAAGAAAGAAAGATGTGGTATCATCCTTCAGATTAGTCTGTGTGAGCAACAATGATAAAAGTTTACTGAGGGTGAAACAAAGCCATGACGGCATGTTTAAAGGGTCTTAATTTATTTTCTTTGGGTAGAATTTAACTAGATAAAGTAACTTTGATCATGATGTGAAAATATGAGGACATACTTTGAGGGGTTTTTGTGTACCTCTTGAATATTGACTATATATCACACTTGGATATAATTTGAACAAAAAATGACATGTGTAAACAAAATATGTCTAAATTTTTCTTGTCATTTCAAATCTTGATCCATTTTGATTCCTTGGTTAGGGGATACAGAATCACTGCCACGGAGTGTGTTGGTGTGTCACAGCAATGCAATTCCGATTCACACAACGAAGCTGAGGTGGTTTAACGTTTATCAATGAAGAAAATCACCGATCAACCGCCATAGAATATAATGTGAAACAAGAAAACCGGAATAGTACATTCATCAGATTGCCGATACCCAAAATGTGTTGTCTCATATATCTAGATAAAAACGTGATGTAGAGACGCTATTTATTCGTCTTTGTACCGGTTATGCTCAGGAGAATGACATAGAATCATTATTATCTTGTGCAGAGAAGGTGTTGGTCTTGAGTTGAATTACCGTAAACTACATAAATGCTACCTTTCTACTATAGTACTATATACATGAGCAGTGTGACTAACGTCACAGGACCTACGAAGTAGAGTAGGCATTAGGACTTGAACGCGAACGGAACTCTTGGAAATCCCCACCCCCAGTTGAAATCCTGCCTATATTAAGATGGGCACCGCCCAAGTCAGAATCGCCAGTGATTTTCATCAAAAATCACCAGGAATTTCCATCAAAAGTAGGTCAGCTCAGAACTTGTTGGTAACAGTCTTCTAATGCGCCTTCATTCCAAAATTAAATAACGATCGCCGATTTAATTTTACAATTTTTTAACTAAAGGAAACAGATTGAATAATAAAGGTTCAGTAGATTTCAAGCTTTACGTGTGAAAATACATTTACATCTCTTTAATGGTTTTCAGTGCCCTTGTCCAAGATCAAAACAACTTTTTGAATCACATTATTCCTACGAAGTAGGCTACAGATCGCAAATTGTCCGGTAATGAGTGAGTGAGTGAGTCAGTCAGTCCATCCGAGTCCTTTCGTCGGCAAAATAAGGAGAACCATCGACATTAGAACCTTGATTTTTGGCACGAACGTGCATTAGGGCATTGTTACCAACAAGTTCTGAGCTGATCGAATTCTGCTGAAAATTTGATTTATAATTTTTTTCTTCTATTTATTGATAGCTCAGCGAGTGCACTGTCATGCCCATCGGGAACCCTTGGCTGTATGTTTCACTGTATATATAACACAGTACAAAACGTGATGGGATAATGAAATAGGAAATGCTAATTTTCCATCATTTGTTAGTGCATTTTTCTACACTGCTATTACCAACTTGCCAGCCTACACACAATTCAGTATATTGTTATCTAGATATATGTAAACTGTGGCCTTTAACGTGTATCCTATTTCACATCCTTGAAACATTTTCTCACAGACAACATCAGGCTCAAGTTCAGGTCAAGTTACAGTTACGCACTCGTGGTGAAATATACTACATCAACCAATTAAATAACCCAGCAGAAGAAAGATGTGGCATCATCCTTCAGAATAGTCTGCGTGAGCAACAACGATAAAAGTTTACTGAGGGGGAAACAAAGCCATGACGGCATGTTTAAAGGGTCTTAATTTATTTTCCTCGGGTAGAATTTAACTAGATAAAGTAAGTAGACGCTATTTATTCGTCTTTGTACCGGTTATGCTCAGGAGAATGGCATGAAATCATTATCTTGTGCAGAGAAGGTGTTGGTCTTGAGTTGAATTACCGTAAGCTACATAAATGCTACATTTCTACTATAGTACTATATATAAAAATTTGTTGTATTGTTGGGAAAATAATGCGATTCAAAAAGTTGTTTTGAACCTGGACAAGGGCACTGAAAACCATTAAAGAGATCGATATATTTTCACACGTAAAGCTTGAAATCTACTGAACTTTTGTATTATTCAATCTGTTTCCTTTAGTTAACAAATTGTGAAATTAAATCGGCGATCGTTATTTTTTTTTGGAATGAAGGCGCATTAGGAGATTGTTACCAACAAGTCTTGAGCTGACCTACTTTTGATGAAAATTTCTGGTGATTTTTGATGAAAATCACTGGCGATTCTGACTTGGGCGGTGCCCATCTTAATATAGGCAGGATTCTAACTGGGGGCGGGGATTTCCAAGAGTTCAGTTCGCGTTCCGAGAACTAATGCCTACTCTACTTCGTAGGTCCTGTGACGTTAGTCACACTGCTCATGTTTTCCCAACAATACAACAAATTTTTATATATAGTACTATAGTAGAAAGGTAGCATTTATGTAGTTTACGGTAATTCAACTCAAGACCAATACCTTCTCTGCACAAGATAATGATGATTCTATGTCATTCTCCTGAGCATAACCGGTACAAAGACGAATAAATAGTCTCTACATCACGTTGTTATCTAGATATATGAGACAACACATTTTGAGTATCGGCAATCTGATGAATGTACTATTCCGGTTTTCTTGTTTCACATTATATTCTATGGCGGTTGATCCGTGATTTTCTTCATTGATAAACGTTAAACCACCTCAGCTTCGTTGTGTGAATCGGAATTGCATTGCTGTGACACACCAACACACTCCCTGGCAGTGATTCTGTATCCCCTAATCAAGGAATCAAAATGGATCAAGATTTGAAATGACAAGAAAAATTTAGACATATTTTGTTTACACATGTAATTTTTTGTTTAAATGATATCCAAGTGTGATATATAGTCAATATTCAAGAGGTACAAAAAAAACTCAAGTTATCATATTTTCACATCATGATCAAAGTTACTTTATCTAGTTAAATTCTACCAAAAGAAGACCCTTTAAACATGCCGTCATGGCTTTGTTTCACCCTCAGTAAACTTTTATCATTGTCGCTCACACAGACTAATCTGAAGGATGATACCACATCTTTCTTTCTTCTGCTGGGTTATTGCACCAGGCTGACTTAATTGGTTGATGTAGGATATTTCACCATCAGTGGGTAATTTGACCTGAATTTGAAGCCTGCATGTGGTCAGTGATGAAATGTTTGGATGTGAAATATGATACACGTTAAAGGCCACAGTTTACATATATCTATAACAATATACTGAATTGTGTGTATTGAGGCTGGCATAGCGGTGTAGATAAATGCACTAACAAATGATGGAAAATTAGCATTTCCTATTTCATAAAAACAATTAAGGATGGCATATCCCACCACTGTGTTATATATACAGTGAAACATACAGCCAAGGGTTCCCGATGGGCATGACAGTGTACTCGCTGAGCCATCAATAAACAATAAAAAAAATAATTATAAATCAAATTTTAATCAGAATTCGGTCAACTCAGAACTTGCTGGTAACAATGCCCTAATGCACGTTCATGCCAAAAATCAAGGTTCTAATGTCAACGGTTCTCCTTATTTTGCCGACGAAAGGATTCGGATGGACTGACTGACTCATTACCGGACAATTTGCGATCTGTAGCCTACTTCGTAGGAATAAAAATTGGTTGTATTGTTGGGAAAATAATGTGATTCAAAAAGTTGTTTTGATCCTGGACAAGGGCACTGAAAACCATTAAAGAGATGTAAATGTATTTTCACACGTAAAGCGTGAAATCCACTGAACCTATATTATTGAATCTGTTTCCTTTAATTAAAAACTTGTAAAATTAAATCGGCGATCGTTATTTATTTTTGGAATGAAGGCGCATTAGGAGACTGTTACCAACAAGTTCTGAGCTGACCTACTTTTGATGAAAATTTCTGGCGATTTTTGATGAAAATCACTGGCGATTCTGACTTGGGCGGTGCCCATCTTAATATAGGCAGGATTTCAACTGGGGGTGGGGATTTCCAAGGGTTCAGTTCGCGTTCGAGTCCTAATGCCTACTCTACTTCGTAGGTCCTGTGACGTTAGGCACACTGCTCATGTGACAAGTGGTTTCCATATACTTGTTGCCTTATTCATTCTGGCTATACCGAAACACAGGTACGTATGGATTATGGCCGGATTTGTTTTCTTTTCATATCTTGTGTGGACCGTAATTCGGAGCACCAAGAGAAATCTGGAATCTTGCGGGAGCTTTTGGCAACAAGAATGTGGCAACCGGGATTAAGGGGGCGGCAGTCGGAAGGGAGGGTGACGGACCTGTCCAGGCCGGGGGGGGGGGGGCGGGCAAGATGCCCCGTCCCTCTTTCGCCTCCCCCCCAATTATTTTCTTACCCCTTGAGCTAGGGGGCTGAAACTTAACACACTATAGTCGTGGATCAAGCTCTACCAGAAAATGTAAAAAAAATCCAAGATGGCTGCTTTGATGACGTCACAGTGACATCTTCAAAAACGGCATTTTTTGGTCGATTGTCCGGTCAGATTTTTCGAATTTTTTATTTATGCAATTTCTCCACAAAAACTGCATGATAAATTATAAATATTTATTAATGTGATGTGAAATAAAATAGTTTTTGCTCAATTTTCATCGCGAAAAAGCAGACATTTTGAAGAAAAATGACGAAAACTTCACTTTTCTGGTACCCTGTGGCCGCCATCTTGAATTTACCCATGATCCTCTCCTCGGGGGTAATGCAAATAGGCTCAAAATGACCTCAATATGATAAACTATAAAGTCACGGAGTGTCAGCTCTTAATCTTTTGTCGTTCCGGAGATAGCGCAGACAGTTTGGTCGGGAGACCTACGGCGTTAAGCAAAGTGACTTGGACTATAGAACAAAGGGCATATAATGCTCGCTGGCAGCCGGGAACATGACATCTACATTTACACACTCTTGCATATACGAGCCCATGTGTCACCAATAAATGGCCACAGTACGACTATATGCGCTTTCTAAAATCGATCAATTCAGAGCTCTCTCCTTCTCATCCACAAAAACGCACTACAGACGATCTCCTCACTGTGGATGCTCGCAATATAAAAGACGCAGTGTGAAGGATATATATACAACTTCACTGGATTTTGAAGAAACTACAGATGGCCCTAACATCCAATTTATAAAAGTCTATATCTATGTCTTTATCTCTATAACAGTGAAGCGGGCCTTCTCTCTTGTCGACTTTGCGACAAAAGAGATGATTAAAATTTCGACATCCTAAACTATCCCTTTCTGAACAACAATATTCAGTGTGATCTACATATGGTGCATACATACATATACGTAGGATTATTGTTTCGGTGGGAAATTTAAGCCGTTCAAGTCGGACATTACAGGTTAGTTTTTCTAGGTTTCTTGCATTTACCATGCAGGTTACCCCATGTTAAGGCGTTTACTCCATCAGACGTCCATGATGCTCATTGATTAACATCAGATGAGTTGTTTGAGCTGATCTGTCCTCACAGCTCCCGAGCTAGCGCATCTAATTCCGCTTAAGTCGGTGCTAGGGGCCGTGTGGATACTTCATAGTCTCCACATGAACAGCTGCAATAAAAGCGCGGCCGAGATACTAAGGTTACGTCCGAGAATCCACCGTATTCTCGGGTCTGAATGTTAGGTGTCGGAGTTGTTTGGTTGCTTTTTAGTCGCCAGACGACGTCAATTTTTCCAACCTCTTGAATATCGCTCCAATACATATCTAGCCTGCTAGCCTGCATTTGCTAGATCCTGTGTTAAATGTGACGATTTAATGCAACGTCACAAAACATTAGTTCAGAAACTTTGTCCGCTTTGAAAACAGAGCTATACCACCAAGCGCCTTTAATCAAAGTTTCTCAAATGTGGCGATACATATCGCATGCTGATAGCAAAATACGAGCGTAGCGTGCATGATCGTTGGCTTTTCCTAACTTGTGTCTAATTCCGCTTAACCCGTGGGGCTAGGCACAGTATGATCCCATTTACTGAGCATCATTGTGTTTATATGAACAGACTCAACCAATGCTTGACTGAGATACATCATTCTCTAGATAACGATTTTAAAAGAAAATCATATGAATATGATACGGACTTGATATTTTTGGAATATCTTGATATTATGGCCTGTAACACAATCCCGAAAACAATTGATAAGGGTATTCAACGTTCATCAGGGGACAAAAACATAAAATTAAGATGCTATAACAAGTCATACTATCTGGTGTGTTGAAAGGAGTCTGTAAAAATGTTCTGTGGTGGGGAGAGTAGCGCGGGGCAGGAGCTTGGGAAGTAGTAACTAAAGGGGCAATTCCACGATACCGCGGATAAAACTTTCAAAACTAAATATCAGATGTGGGCAAACTGGTGCATTTAGCATGGCTAGGTCTCTCAAAGCTAACAATTTAGTTCTGATATAAAAATTTACGGTTTGATTTTGAAAAATTGGCAGTTTTACTGACTACCCAAGTTTTTTAACCCTTTAAATGTACAAATGACTGATATCTCAATGTTGATTTATGCTTCATCTGGTTATAGCCAGCCGAACCAAAATTATTTTATATATTTTATTAAAAAATTGTCTTTCTAAATTGGTGGCTGAAAACGCAAATCGGCAACACTAGCAGAAATGGTTTGGATACTCTTTTAGTTACCTTCACCGAAAAGTGAAATTTCAGTTTTCAAGCGAAATTATTGAAGTTCCTGTCGGCGCAGTTCTTTTTCTCTGCCTTTGATACAGACTGGAAAAAGTGATATTATTGGAAATAACATTTCATCATAATTTTGAAGCTACTGAGCTTAGTAAAAAGCGGTCATGTACCATGAGCCATCTTGGAGGTTCTACTTCCAATTACCCATGAAAAAAAATAGTGCAAAACCCGAGAGTACACATCTGTCCAGTACTAAGCATTTTCCATGTAAGCTTCGAAGTTGTTCATCAAATAGTAACCGAGATTTGCTTCGGAAAAGAAATTATTGACAGATTGGATAAGGGATCACAACTCTGTGAAAATTCATGGAAATGCATAAAAGCCTCACGATGTACATCTGCAAGGTATGGTAAACGAGATACGGTTCGGATAAACAAAATGACTGACAGGATAAACACCCATGCGAAATTTCATTCAAACGTGTAAAAAAACGACACTGTACATCATATTAAGCTTACGGATGGAGCATCAGTCTCATTTATCCTGTCAAGGATATGACTCCTGCAGAGCACAAAATCACTACTAATCAGGCTAATTCTCCAAATAAATAAGTGGACTGGTGTGTCGATGAGTATGGCTGAGACCGTTTCCCATGAGTGGCTACCGCTCTTGGCGTGGAGAATGATTCTATAATTTCAGTGATCGACCCCTGCTGGAAATCATTGCAAATGGTCATTTGTGCAGTACGAGATATTCCGTGACAGAGAGTAGAAAACATATCTACCTGACGCAGCACATAACCATTGACACTATCGGTTCACAGAGAAGTTTTCATTAGATTATACAAGTAGCGCCCAGGACGTTTACAGTGAGAGAATACCTAAATTTCTTTAATTCCAGACTGCCTTTGTATCAGCACCTGTATTTCCTGCGATGCAAACAGGACTAGGTAGCCAACAAAAAACAACGGAGAACTGTTGTTCGACTCCACGGTCATATAATTTTAGAATATTCAGAATGGATGGATGAGTTGCAGAACGTCATACCTCCATGCGATCGAGGAGAGTTTGAGAATATGACATACCTTTTAATTGTGCTGGATCCAATACATACCAAAGCCATAAAAAGCCCTTTGGCCTCTGCAGTAAAACTAGACCTTTGGTAATCGATAGGTTTTAGTTCTTGCGCCACAATAGTACCACACGCCACTCAGTCACCATTTTGGAACCATCAGTATATGTAGCTTGATGGGACTCATACTTTTGTCTCATTGGACCAAATTCTTGCTGATACACTAGTTGGTTTGTGTCAGCCTATTTAAATTTCGTTAGTGTAATATCTAATTGCGGTTTGCCAAGTCGGAAAGAGTAAAGTTTGTTAGTTAAAATCTGATCAAGACTAACACCGGCTACATCAATGTGTGATTTAATATGAATTCCAAGAGGTGGAGTAAGACTCGGTTTCTTTGAATATAAATCTGCATGCTGTGACTTGAAAACAGTTACATGCCGGATTTACGCAATTTCGTTACATATTGTGGTGACAGCTTTACTATTTGGAGTTTCAAAGGAAAGTCATCTGTCTCAACTATAAACTTTCTGAAGTCGCTATATGGTATTCCAACACGATCAACCTCATTATGTAGGGCTGCCTTAGCCATTCTATCAGTCTCAGTATTACCTGTGATATCAACGTGACTAGGAAACCAACAAAACACAATATCAATCTGTTGATCAAATCTAGTCATATAATTGTAGAATATTCAAGATGGTGGGATGAGTTGAATTTCCACTTTTAAACGCTTGAAGGCAAGACAGCGAATCTGAGAATATGACATATTTTTTACTTTTAATGGACCCAATACCTTCCAAAGCCGACAATATAGCTTTTGCTTCTGCAGCGAATATCGAACTTTAACCTGGTAGTCGACAGGTTTTATTTTTGGAACTAAAGATAGTAGCACATGCTACTCTCTCACAACAGCGTGGTCTCCCCCAGAGTAGATATTGACTATCCGAGGGAACCTCACTCTAAAGAATATGTTTATCCTTGCTATGGTTCACTACATCCAGTGTTACTGGACAACATCTTGCGCTATTGAACGGGTTGCTCGGCAACACCGAAGAACAATAGAACACAGAAAGAGACCGGTTTGGACCTCCAACACGGGCTATACCTTCATTATGACCCACGTATTCAGATTTTTTTGATACAAAACAAAATTTGCAAATCAAACTAATCTAACCGAACGAAAGAGGAACCAACGTTAAACTAAACCAGAACAAAACTAGAAAATATCTACACTAACAGAATACGAAATAGTCAGACAGTGTACAAACAGAAAAAATAGAGAGAGAGAGAGAGAGAGAGAGAGAGAATATTACCCGCTAACTCTCTCAGTCATACAGACCGAGAAGGCAGCAATGGCGGGCCTCTGTCTTCTGGAACAGGGCTGAACTGACAGAGATATAAAAAATGCCTTGAACAGCGAAAAACTGAGAAATAATTTCAAAATTCCACTAGAGGTACTTGTCAAAAGCGTTCACCAAATATAATGAACAAAAATCAGAACTAAGATCAACTGAAATCCACGAAATTAGACAAATTTCTCCGAGCAAAGTGCATGCACTGCTGACTCTGCAGAAAACTATGTTTATGTATACTATGATTGACTTTTTAATTTGGTGCTAATGCTGTTTTATGAAAAAGAATTTTAGATTATTGACGCGAATGTTCTATAATGGACGACGACTAAATAATGAATGGAGGACTAGACGCTTGTATAAATGACGGTGGGAATTTCCCTGTCAGCCAAACTCTGTTAAATATGGACAATACGGTTTTAAGCAGAGATTGTGGCATGTTTTTCTAAAGTTGGTAATGCATTTCAAAAGGGCCGGCAGTGGAATCCTTCGCTTTCTCAACAGAAGCATCAAGCTCATCAAGGAAAACTTCATTCTTTTCTTTTCATTGATTTTTTTATAATTTTGAATCTGAAGTAAGTAATTATTTGACGATGAGTTCTTAGCAATCCTTTCGCCCAGCTTATAAGTAATACTTGATTTGTCGTTATTGAAATTTATGTAACAAACCGATTGTTGTCAAATACATCTTCTAAGGTAGGTGCTCGATAGAAAGAATCTCTTACAATTTTAAAATCTATGCAGTCCCTTCGAAATAAAACTATTATGTTCACCTTCACATCCTTTTTCGTCTTCCATGAGTAGCTCATTACCAGAATCATCTCTAGTGAGCTCCGCAATCAAAACAGCATCCAGGGTGAAGTTCAAGTTACCACCACAATGCACAGGAGTATGACCACCACGACTGTCGTCTACTTCGATTATAGTAGTATCATTGCTGAATATTTGATTTTCGTTCACAACACTGTCGTTCTCTACTCTAGACAAAGTATCCCGAGCCTGAACTGTTTGACGTCGAGGGGTCTGCGGATATTGTGGATACAAACTCCTGATCATCTAGCGAAGCATCTGGACTTTCGTCCGTTTTATTCTTCTTGTTGGGTGGACTAGGAATATCATTGGAATTATGAACACCTTCCGTCTCATAGAGAACTGAAGCTCTGTTTGGACTCTTGGATGAATTTGGCTTTGCTCTATTGTCTTTGCCTCCTTCAGCTGACCCAGCCCAGCATTTCCTCTGGAGGAATTGTCATCAGGAACTACAATGAACCAAATGCTTTGATCCACACTTTCGACCTGCTCGACTGGGTGTGCCACACTTTCAGACTGCTCGGCTGACGGTGCATTTATTCCGACATGAGAGTTCTCCACAACGGGAGACTTCTCCCTGGAGTTGACTGAATACAAATTTCTTTTTGTGGAAGTCTGGTCTTTTCTGCCAATCGAACCATCCCTTCCGAAATATACGGTGCCTGTCTTCATTTCGTACATGCCTTTTTCAAACGTTCAGCCTGACCACACTCTAGACAGTTACCTTGAAGAGTACTTTCGCATTTCATGTGATTTTCTTCTCCATAAAAGCAGCAGGTCTTAACCTGAGATGTATAACAAATAGAGAGCCTATCACATATAAATTGATTGAAAGCTAAGTGGACGAACGCTCTTGATTTGTTGAAGGTAGTTGCCAACTATAAGTAGGGAGATCAAACACTTCTCCATTTATATTGATCACTTGTTCGTTCCAAATTTGATGATGACTTTATTGTTTACAATGATGCAAGCAAGTCAAACTTGGCAAAGCTAGATCCTATTTTCCATCAAGGACTAAGACTTTGCCTTGGAGCGTTCAGAACATCCCCAAAAGAGAGCTTATATGTCGAAGCAGATGAATTTCCTTTAGAACTTCGAAGAATTGAACTATCACTGCAATATATAAAAAAATTTGAGATCAAATCGAATCCTGCATATAACTGTGTTTTCAACTCTCAGTACGTGGATTTCTATTTAAAGAATCCCTTCATTATTCCACCTCTTGGAATTCGTATGAAACCACACATTGTAGCAGCTTAGTAAAATTTAACCTAACAGGCTCTTACCAATTTCACCATGGCAGTTAGCTAAACCAGAAGTAGATATTACACTAACGAAATATAAAAAGACAGACACGAGTGAACTCGTGTATACATAAGAATTTGGTCTACTGAGAGAAAAATACAGACCGCATCGGCCTATTTATACAGAAGGTTCTAAAGATGGCGAGAGAGTAGCGCGTGCTACTATCCTTAGTTCCAAAACCAAAACCTGTCGGCTACCAGGTAAAAGTTCGATATTCACTGCAGAAGCAAAAGCTATATTGTCAGCTTTGGAAGGTATTGGGGCCACTAAAAGGAAAAAAGGTCATATTTTCAAATTCACTGTCATGCCTTCAAGCGATTAAAAATGGAACTTCAACTCATCCTACCATCTTGAATATTCTACAATAATATGACTAGATTTGATCAAAAAATTGATATTGTATTTTGTTGGTTGCCTAATCACGTTGGCATCAAAGGTACCACTGAGCCTGATAAAATGGTTAAGGCATCCCTAGATAATGAGGTTGATCTTGTTGGAATCCGATATAGCGATTTCAGACCCTCTATCTGTACTTATGTGTGTGTGAGAGAGAGAGAGAGAAAGAGTGAGGGAGAGAATTAATGTTTAACGTCGCGTTCAGCAATATTTCAGCTATATAGCGACGATCTAACAGAATTCTAAGTGTCTTGGGTTATTAGAGAGAAATCGGTTTGTTGCATAACTTTTAATGTGTGTATGTTTTAATGTGTTGGATTACTAAGGTAATACTTAGAATTGTGTTTGATCGTCGCTATATAGCTGAAGTATTGCTGAACGCGACGTTAAACCCTAATTCTTTCTCTCTCTCCCTATTCAAGTTAATAACTTAGTAATCCCACACATTAAAACTTAAGCAACAAACCGATTTCTCTCAAATAACCTAAGACACAGTCCTCCCTCACCCGACCAAAAAGATCTTCCAAAGTAGTCGCTCGATAAAAGGAATCTCTTACAATCTTAAAATCTATACAGTCGATAAGAATATGTTTCACTGTGAGATCTTCTTGGCATGGAATACTCCTTGGGACTGGCTCTTTTTTTAGTAAATGATCGTGAGTTAATCGTGTATGGCCGATTCTACATCGCCTGATCAAGGTTTGATCGAAACGATTCTGGCTGTTCAGATGAGTATGGCCTACAGTTTTTTGAACTCCTGAAGATTGTCATTATTCACAGCATCCCATAAAGACTGAAACAGCTTTCTCACATAAGTATCGATAGAGGGTCTGAAAGTGCTATATGGGATTCCAACAGAATCAACCTCTATAATAACAAACTTCATGAGTTCAAAAAACTGTAAGCTGCACTCTTCTGAACAGCCGGAAACGTTTCGATCAAGCGATGATCAGGCGATGTACAATCGGCCGTACACGATTAACTCACGAACATTGACTAATAAAAGAGCCAGTCCCACAGTGAAACATATTCTTATCGACTGTAGAGATTTTTTTTATCGATCATTTACTTGAGAAGATCTTAGTCGTGTGGAAGAGGACTGAATTTTAGGTTCTTTGAGAGAAATCGGTTTGTTGCATAAGTTTTAATGGGTGTATGTTTTAGTGTGTCGGAATACTAATTTATTAACTTGAATACTTAGAATTTTGTTTGATCGTCGCTATATAGCTGAAATATTGCTGAACGCGAAGTTAAACCTTAATTCTCTCTCTTTCCTAAAACGTCCAAGCAGAATTGTAGAGGCACGAATGATTTGTGATGCCGGACATCCACACCCTCCTAAACCCAGTTTTAAAACTTCTGACAGAAGTATAGTTCTCGTCATAAAAGTAAAGACCTTCACCATGTTTCTGATATACCAGTATAATGTAAAGATTTGATAGTTTTGGGCTCAGTGATACCATGACATGAAAATGTTTGAGAGAGAGAAAAAGAGAGAAAAGAAAAAATGAAAATTAAATAAAAAAGATGCGCACATTCACAAGGTAAATAAATAAATAAATAATAAAGACTTCTCAAAAGTGAACTGAAAACAAAGTTAGTAGAATATTCAAAGGAGGCCCCTCGGTCTAGGCGAGAGACAGAGAATTAAGGTTTAACGTCGCGTTCAGCAATATTTCAGCTATATAGCGACGATTAAACAAAATTCTAAGTATTTGATTTAATAACTTAGTAATCCAACACATTAAAACATACACACATTAAAACAAACCGATTTCTCTCAAATAACCTAAGACACAGTCCTCCCTCATCCGACCAACGAGGACTTCTAAAGTTGTTGCTCGATAAAAAGAATCTCTTAAAATCTAAGAAGTCGATAAGAATATGTTTCACTGTGAGATCTTCGTGGCATACAGCCAACTCCGGGTAACCATAGAACAAAAGCCTGTAACATGGAGAATCTGTATATTGAATAGGACGAAAGGACACAGAACGAGATATAGGTCAGTTTGATCGAGCCTGTAACACGGTACATGTTCACAAACACTCTATAATATTGTACATGTACACGAACAGGCTTGCCGGAAAAAAGTATGCCAAGAGGCTACACTCGGTTGAATATATTTATACGAATAAGCTAAGAATTCCAGGGAACGAAATACAGGGATATTTAAAGAGAACAACACAAATGGCGACACCAAATCTACCCCACTGTACAGCGAAAATGCCAGATGTACAGATGCCAAAATCATTTACTAAATACTTTATATATCTGTAATAACTTCAATGATGAACCTCAAAATTAGACCAATCAGAGGACAAACTGAAACATGTCTGCACACCAACTAGACTACATCACGGCTCCTTTTGAAGACGGAAAGTGGATTGTAAGACGATAAAGGAAAATGATATCTTTACCAAAATATCTCCCGGTGCAGATGCCCACATTTGTGTTCCTTCCGTCCTCGGAACGGGTTTTACGCTACTTAATTTTAACTTAAGGATCCCATTGTTCAACTCAAGATTTTATGTCCTTCATACAGATGCGCTATCCCTGGTCTGTATAACGATACGTACGCTGTTGAAGGTGCTCACCACCAATGGTTGATCAATAGAAGCATCCCCCTGGACGGATCGGATTACTCGAAATGTCAGCTCTACGATGTATCCGAGGACATCGGTTTACCAGACGATGTGCTGGTTACCACCAACAGATCCCGTATCAACTGTGACAGATGGGTTTTCGATAAAAGTGTATTCCGGACTACCATAACCGGACTACCATAACCGGACTACCATAACCGAGAAGGTAATCGGTGATATACGCTGAATTAGGCGGCCCCATTTTCAGTAAAGATGATGACCAACAATTGATATAAGTGACCCACTTAGCTCTTGCTAAATAGGCAGTAGTTGACAATAAGGAACTCCTACTTCGTTTCAATGACATGAGGACCTCTTTCTTACACTCTATATACCCATCAACTAAAAAAACGTATAAGCTAGTATCTTGCAAGGCAAAACTATCTAGCTCCTGAAGAGGATTTCGTATGATAATTGAAAGTTGTATTTTCAGTACTAGCCTGCTTTTCCCATTTCGGCTGAGGCCACAACAAGCAAATTATCCCCGAGGCGCTACATATTGAGATAGCTGTTGAGGTACACAACGCCAATACAATTAGTTCTATCATCCTATGAAGGTAGACAAGTGTTTGATCTAAAGTTGCCATGCAAAGCATCGTATCATTCGTTGAGAGCTGAACTGATTCTGGAATGCGCTAATCAGCTTGAAGGCCGTGAAAAATAAAATAAAAAGAGACACCGAAAATAATCCAGATCATAATTTCATCAAAACAAACATGTTCTGTATTACTTGTTGCGTCATTTTATATTCTGTTGAAACAAAGCATTTCTTTTTTTCAGATGGGCCTAGTCTGTGACGACTTGATTAAGAGGTCCCACCTCAATATGTTATATCAGGGAGGAATAATGTTCGGCTCTGTTTTCTTTGGAATATTGTCTGATATGTGAGTATACATGATTATATATTAAACAAACAGAACTATTTAATTCAGTTAGTATATATATTGATGCAGTATATGGACTCGCTTGCTCTGTCAAAAATGCTTTTTTTTTCCACAAAGTTATATTTGACATTCTTATTTTTACAGATTCGGAAGAAAAAAGGTATTGTACTTCTCACTTCTAAGTATACTGGTTCTTGGAATGGCAACAGTATGGATTCCAGAGTATTTCAGTTTAGGTTTATCACGTTTTCTTCTTGGTGCTACAGGAACTGGATATTTCCTCAACGCCTTCGTCTTGGGTAAGCTTTAAACGGATGTTTATTCAGAAGGCGTAAATAGGAAAAGGAGGAGAAGTACAGTGAGTGGTTAAGAGTAATATCTAGTATATGCGTTGCGAGATCCGCGTTGAATCCAGCATTCCTCAACTATTTCCGTCAATATGATTATCATAATCGCAAAAATTATCATTAAGCTAATTTCAAGACAGATCATTCGTTTTCAATGTTGACGGCGACTAATGATTTATATGTTTAATCATTTATTCAGTAAAATAGCTGAAGGGACGAAATCTGATCACAGGCTAATTAAACCCTATATACTTGGTGGATGGATACTTTTAACGGAAACCATGTATAATTATAACATAAATCTTATCGGATTCAAACGTAAAAAGTACTGTTGAATCTGCGAAGATATTTCGTGGCAGTCGGAATATAGCATTTATTTATACATGTACATAAAAAGATACAACTCTCTTAATATTTCAGGTATAGAACTGGTGGCGCCATCTAAGCGAGTGTGGACAGGGATTGTAATCCAGATATTCTGGGTTATAGGAGCTATCATTCTGTCTGGCCTGGCTTACTTAATACGAGATTGGCAGAATCTTCAATTGGCGATTTCCCTTCCCTATTTCTTGTACATTGGAATCTGGTGGTAATGTATACTTTCAAATATGTATCCGTGCTATTAAAACTGTCAACAGCCCGAAAAACTGCCATGTCGTGGAACCCGATATTCCACGGACCTAACATGCTCTTTCGTATAAAATAAAAAGGCAGGGGAAAAACAAGCAAGATTAATTAAAAAAAGTGTTCCATGTCCACTCTCAGTAACACGATATTGAGCATAATTTTCTCGGAATATATCACTGGCAAACTGATATACGGGCAGAGCCCATGAGTTGAGAGTGGAACAAGATACCTCCGCCACCCATCATCCCCAAGCCGGACTCCTTTTGTTGAGGAACCTCAAATCTCGCTGCTCGTTTTTACTGGCGGTTCGAGTTTGCTGGCTTTAAGTATTTGCATTGATAGCTGCTCACATGAGCAGTGTGACTAACGTCACAGGACCTACGAAGTAGGGAAGGCATTAGGACTCCGACGCGAACTGAACTCTTGGAAATCCCCACCTCCACCGTTGAAATCCTGCCTATATTAAGATGGGCACTGCCCAAGTCAGCATCACCAGTGATTTTCATCAAAAATCACCAGAAATTTTCATCAAAAGTAGGTCAGCTCAGAACTTGTTGGTAACAGTCTCCTAATGCGCCTTCATTCCAAAAATGAATAACGATCGCCGATTTAATTTTACAATTTTTTAACTAAAGGAAACAGATTGAATAATAAAAAGTTCGGTAGATTTCAGGCTTTACGTGTGAAAATACATTTACATCTCTTTAATGGTTTTCAGTGCCCTTGTCCAGGATCAAAACAACTTTTTGAATCACATTATTTTCCCAACAATACAACAAATTTTTATATATAGTACTATAGTAGAAAGGTAGCATTTATGTAGTTTACGGTAATTCAACTCAAGACCAACATCTTCTCTGCACAAGATAATAATGATTCTATGTCATTCTCCTGAGCATAACCGGTACAAAGACGAATAAATAGCATCTCTACATCACGTTGTTATCTAGATATATGAGACAGCACATTTTGGGTATCGGCAATCTGATGAATGTACTATTCCGGTTTTCTTGTTTCACATTATATTCTATGGCAGTTGATCGGTGATTTTCTTCGTTGATAAACGTTAAACCACCTCAGCTTCGTTGTGTGAATCGGAATTGCATTGCTGTGACACACCAACACACTCCGTGGCAGTGATTCTGTATCCCCCAATCAAGGAATCAAACTGGATCAAGATTTGAAATGACGAGAAAAATTAAGACATACTTTGTTTACACATGTAATTTTTTATTTAAATTATATCCAAGTGTGATATATAGTCAATATTCAAGAGGTACAAAAAAACCTCAAAGTATGTGCTCATATTTTCACATCATGATCAAAATACTTTATCTAGTTAAATTCTACCCAAAGAAAATAAATTAAGACCCTTTAAACATGCCGTCATGGCTTTGCTCAGTAAACTTTTATCATTGTTGCTCACACAGACTAATCTGAAGGATGATACCACATCTTTCTTTCTTCTGCTGGGTTATTGCACCAGGCTGACTTAATTGGTTGATGTAGGATATTTCACCACCAGTGGGTAATTTGACCTGAATTTGACCCCTGATGTGGTCTGTGATGAAATGTTTGGATGTGAAATAGGATACACGTTAAAGGCCACAGTTTACATATATCTATAACAATATACTGAATTGTGTGTAGGCTGGCAAGTTGGTAATAGCAGTGTAGATAAATGCACTAACAAATGATGGAAAATTAGCATTTCCTATTTCATAAAAACAATTACGGATGGCATATCCCACCAGATTTTGTACTGTGTTATATTTACAGTGAAACATACAGTCAAGGGTTCCGATGGGCATGACAGTGTACTCGCTGAGCCATCAATAAATAATATAAAAAAATAATTATAAATCAAATTTTCATCAGAATCCGGTCAGCTCAGAACTTGCTGGTAACAATGCTCTGATGCACGTTCATGCCAAAAATCAAGGTTCTAATGTCAACGGTTCTCCTTATTTTGCCGACGAAAGGATTCGGATGGACTGACTGACTCACTCACTCATTACCGGACAATTTGCGATCTGTAGCCTACTTCGTAGGAATATTTCCTGGCTGCAGCTATTTGCTGGCTGCTCTTATTTGCTAGCTCCTCGTATTTGCTGATAGTATGTATTTGCTGGATGCACGAGTTTCCGGACTGCTCGTATTTTCTGGTTGCTCGTATTTGTTGGCTGCTCTTATTTGCTAGCTGCTATTATTTGCTAACTGCTCGTATTTGCTAGCTGCTCGTATTTTCTGGCTGCAGGTATTTGCTGGCTGCACATATTTGCTGGCTGTTCGTATTTTCTGGCTGCTCTTATTGCTGGCTGCTCTGATTTGCTGACGGTACGTATTTTGTGGCTGTTCGTGTTTTCTAGCTGCACGTATTTGATAATTGCTCGTATTTGCTGGCTGCACGCATTTGCCTTTCGTACGTGGTACACGATATTCACCGTGTAACTGATCTGTAACCAGTTCTAATCTAGGTTAATACCCGAATCTCCGAGATGGCTCCTGGCGAATGGACGTACTGCTGAAGTGAAGAAAATCATCCAACGAGCTGCTAAAGTGAACAGAGTCAAACTTCCTCAAGGGGTCTTCGATGGGAAAATAGAAGACAACCATCATCTTCCGAATATAAAACCATGGCAACTATTCCCTGCTGGTCCGGTCTCTCGTTATATTTCTCAATTGGTAAGAGACATTCGTTTGGAATCTGGCAAACGATACTTTGCACTGGCGGTGAGTAAACTGAACGTCATACGACCAAGCATGTTGATATCCTCACTGTCTTGTTCTCCAAGATTTCATGGATCACTGTGGTTCTTAGAGATTTTCTTCAGCTCTCAGCAAACGTCTCATTGCACATGTATATGTACACGCGTGTATCTTGTATGAGGTGGCCGGACATTCCCTACAACACCTGTAGAAGAGAACAATGTCCTTTTTAGGAAAATATGTCTTGCTTGAGGGGCATATAGTGAACGTGTCACGTGGCTAGGTTTTTATGTAGGAGCAGTACATTTTCTTAACAGACCCCATTCGAATCATCAATAAGGAGTGTGAGAGAGAGAGACCGTTGAACTTAACGTCTTAGTGGTTGAATAACCACTAATGTCCAGGGGTCAATAAATCTCAATAGGTCAAGATTAATCATCTTCACTATTGATATATTCAATACTGGTTCAAGATGTATTGTGATAACATCAATGGTAAATACACTTACATTGACCTCAGAAAATAGGTCAAGATACTCAGCTTTAATATGGCTGGGGCCAGTAAGAAAATTTAGATAAGTACTTTTAATCTAGGAAAGCTAACTTCAAAGCCATACAAGATATTGTACAACAGCATTACCATATTATTTGACCTTGGGTCAGTCAGTAATCTTAAATGAAGCTCAATAAGCAGATGAATCTGTGGTATAAATTTCGAAATAATAGCTATGATCCTTAAAATAGGTTTGATGCTACTAGCATATCTTCTTAATGTGTGATTTGACCTCGAAATACAGCTCACGGTCAGTCATTTTCAGTAGGCGGTCCATCGCTAGCTGCAACCGTAGTATGAAATTGAAGAGATACGTAAGAGATCGAAAGTCGACGTCGCCGGGCGACTGAACAGCTACCATACGACTCCAGAGGAACGCCTATTTCGGCATCTCCTATTCAGATATAATACAAAGGACATCTTGGTCATACTCATTCAAAAGATATCGTGGTGACGTCGATGATGGACAAACAGACGGGCCACGTTGACAATGACAATACCCCTTCGACCAAAATTGTCTGAGGGGTAAAAATTGAAGCATCTGGCGAGGAAACCCGAATCTACGTTTCGATCAAGCCATGTAGAATCGGCCATACACGATTAACTCACGAACATTTACTAAAGAAAAGAGCCAGTCCCAAGGTGAATTCTATGCCACGAAGATCTCACAGTGAAACATACTTATCGACTGTATAGATTTTAAGATTCTTTTTATTGAGCATCTACTTTAGAAGATCGTTTCAGTCGGGTGAAAGAAGACTGTATCTTAGGTTATTTGAGAGAAATCGGTTTGTTGTACAAGTTTTAATGTGTGCATGTTTTAATGTGTTGGATTACTAAGTTATTAACTTGAATACTTGGAATTTTGTTTGATCGTCGCTATATAGCTGAAATATTGCTGAACGCGATTTCTGTAGAATATCATTACAAGCCAACCCTTTGACGCTAATGTTGTTTTGTTTACAGCAGCGTTTTATTCCGCCAATAAATTGCTGGCCCACGTTCATATCTATGAAACTAAATATCTTAGTATTGACTAAGTTGATAAGAAGCAAGGGTTAGATCCAACATTCCAGATTCAACCGTCGTCCACAAAAGAATATCCGCGTCAATAATCGAAAGAGAAAGAGTTACATTTAGAGTCGAGTTCAGCAATATTTCGGCTTTTTAGCGACGATCAAATAAACTAAACAATCCGACAAAATAAAAAAGTGATATACAACAGTTAGCTCTCAAAATTTTAAAAATCTTCTCAACAGACTAAAGCGATCTTCTAAAACAAGTGCCCAATAAGAAAGATTTTTTCATGACATGGAATACACATTGGGGCTGATTCATTTTTTAATAAATGTCCGTGGGTCAGCCGTGAATGATCGATTATACAACGTCTGATAATAGCGTGGTCGAAACGTTTCTGACGGCTAAAAGTAGTATAACCTAGAAGTCATGAAGCTTGTTGTCAACCTCAATATCCCATAACGATTGAAATCGCTTTCTCATATAGGCAGAGATCTAAAATCTGAAATCGATATACGAATCTCCAACCCACATTGCCTTGGTTCTTTTATCAGCATCAATATTTGCTGCAATGGCGACATGACTAGGTAACCAAACAAATCCCCGATATTTAGCTGCCGTTGAACTCTACGGTCAAATCGCTGTAGAATATTTAGGGTGGAGGGATGAGTTTTAGATCTATTCTTGATAGCTAACGGCTTCAGCAGTGAAAATAGAGCTTTTGTCTGGCGATCTTTGGATTTTGGTTTTGGAACCAATTATAGTAACACCCGCCACTTCATCAATATATATTGCTTGATGCGACACATACTGTTCAATCAATAGTCCGAATTCTTGCTGATACACGAGTTGGTTCAATGTAATATCTACTTGTGGTTTGGTTAACTACCAAGGCGAAGATAGAAAAAGTTTGATAAAATCTGATTACGACTGATACCGCCTGCAATGTTTGGTTTAATGCGAATTTTAACAATGCGAATTTTAACAAATGGAACAAAAGTTGGTTTCTGTTTATATAAATCTGCATTCTGCTGCCTAAAACAAGATTTGACCGCAATTTCGTGGCATATTGCAGGTTTTCTTCTTGGAGTCTCAAAGGAAGTTCATCTACCTCAACATATAAACTTTCATTCGGTAATGTTTTAAACGTTCTGAAACAGTCTTAATGCCTGGTGTGGAATTGCATCCAACAGGACCCAATTGGACGTGCAAGCACCGTGGTAAACAATAGAGCCATAATCAAGTTTAGAACGAACAAATGATCGATATAGATAAGAAGTGTTTTCTTATCTTCTCCCAATCCCATTATTTACATTTTTGTAAAAAACATCCCTTCCTCCAACGTTTCTGATACTTTTTTACTCGTCTCTCAAGTGCTTTTATCTTTATTGCCATAAATTTCTTGTTCTCTCGTCTGACCACATTTTCCTGTCGTCGTCTAGTTGAAGGAAATCTTGTCATCATAAGAAGTTTTCTTCGTGTGTTTAGCAACCACGCTATTGTCCTGGGTGGGATTTGTAGGTGTATCTCTCTTGGGAATAGAACTTATCTTCACCTACTCGTTCTTTATGATCTTCAATGGGTAGCTCAATACTACCAACATCTCTAGTGAGCTTAGCAATCACATCCGCATATGTGGTGAAGTTCAAGTTACCAACAGAATGCACAGGTGCGTGGTAACTATGACTCTCGTCTACATTGAGTTCAGTAGTATACTTGTTGCTTGTTCCTTATTTGATTTTCGTTTATAACACTGTCGTTCTCTACTTTGAACAAAGAAACCGGAGCCTGAAATGTTTTTGGATCTACAATATCAGCAGACAACTCGCATTCAGACTATTGACCATAAAAAAAAGAAAGATACGAGCCAGCTTGTTTATTCACAACAGTTTGGTCTACTGAGAGAAAATACAGATCACACCAGGGGGTTAATACAGATGGTTGTCAAGTTGGTGAGAGAGTAGCATGTGCTTCTATCGTTAGTTCCAAAACTAAACCCTGTCGACTACCAGGTAAAAGTTCGATATTCACAGCAGAAGCATAAGCTATTCTGTCGGTTTTGGAAGGTATTGGGTCCACCAAAAGGAAAAAATATGCCCTATTCTCAGATTCGCTGCATGCCTTCAAGCGATTAAAAGTGGAACTTCAACTCATCCCACCACCTTGAATATTCTACAATTATATGTCTGTAGATTTGATTTCAACTGTAGGCTATACTCATCTGAACAGCCAGAAGCGTTTCGATCAGGCGACGTAGAATCGGCCATACACGATTAACTCACGAACATTTGCTAAAAAGAGCCAGTCCCAATGTGTATTCCATGCCACGAAGATCTCACAGTGAAATATATTCCTATCGACTGTTAAGATTGTATGAGATTCATTTTGTTGAGGAGCTACAAATATATGTAGGTTTTGGTGAGAAATTTAATTACAACGCATATAAGGGAAGTGGGAAGAAGTGCCGACATACTGACAAAGCCACATGACTTCACAGTATAGTCTTCTGGTTAACCTATTCTAAAGCACATACCAAGAATCTAACGATTAGTGATATGTGTTGTATCTCAGGTACGCTTTTATTGTACCTGTTCATGTGGCAACTTGGATGACATGACCACACGGCCCCTAGCAACGGCATAAGCGGTATTAGATACAAATCTAGAGAACTATGATTGAAATGCTCTGACAACTCGTATATTGGTAATTGGTGAGCTGTGTCGCTGTGACAACTCGTACACTGGAAATCGGTGAGCTGTATCGCCGTCAGATGAAAATGACTGCATTTAACACAAAAGACTAGTCTGAAAGGCCCGATGTCGACCCAGCATCAACTTCCCACAATGCCTACATATATCAACAACCAAAAGGTCTGTACAACGGGCGGGCCTCGGGGACGAAACGTCCACCAGCAGCATCTCGCCATGTGCAGGTAAAATTTACAACGCACATAAGGGAAGTGGGAAGTGGACATACTGACAAGGCCACGCGACGTCACAGTATGGTCTTCTGGTTAACCTAAGCCGTACCACGTCGAGCATTGCAGGTTAGTTTTTTGGGGTTTTATTGCATTTACCAGGTTTATCCCATGTTGAGACGTTTCACGATGGTCACCCAGTAACATCAGATGCGTTACTTGTGTGAGCTGATCTGTCTTCGCAGTTCTCGAGCTTGCGTATCTAATTCCGCTTGAGCCGGTGTTAGGAGCCGTGTGGATATTTCATAGTCGCCACATGAACAACCGCAATAAAAGCGCGGCTGAGATACTAAGGCTACGTCCGAGAATCTATCTTATTCTCGGGTATGACTGTGATGTGTCGAGGGAATCTTTCCCGTGAAGTCATACGGTTGCCTTTTATTCGCCAGACGTCGTCAATTTTGCCCAACTCTTGCATATCGCTCCAATACATTGCACAGTTCACTGACACTGTGGTCAGGGGATACACCATCTTATGATGGCTCTCCTCTGATTTGGAAAAAAAGCGTAAGATACGACTTAGAAATATGGGATTTTGAGAGTTCTTTATACTATAGAATTAAAAGGCCATTTGCTTATTTTGATATCTAAGTTTTTAAACAATCGGCAGTTCCAGGCTCGTATAGTTTCGATAATGTTGATCAGGAACAGGGTGATCCACGGATCAGCAGTTTGTCTACTACTCTCTTTAATATCAAGATCAACAACCGAAGTTTTGAATAAATCCATTGACGGTTAACTCTTTGTAGGTGATTTTAACATACCGTGTAGTGGCAAAAGTATTCGTAACATTGAAAGAACGTCGCGAATTTGTCTAAATAAATTCCTGACTTCAAATGATCTCAAGTTCTCCAAGGCTGAGACACACTGTAAACAATTTTGCAAAAAGTATAAACCTCACAAAGATCCGGAATTTCGTTAGATGGAACTGATATCAAGGTAGTAACAGGAGTTAAATTTCTGGAGATCTTGTTTGATCACCGGCTAACGTTTTTTATCCCATATAAAGTGTCTAAAATTTAAATGCTCAAAGCTCTTGATTTGCTGGAGGTGGTTGTCAGCTATAAGTGAAGAGGAGATGAGAAAACACTTCTTCATCTATACCGAAACTTGTTCGTTCTAAATCTGATTATGGCTATATTATTTACCATGGTGCTCGTAAGTCCAACTTGGCCTTGTTATACCCAGCTCTACACCAGGGATTAAGCATTTGCCTCGTAACGTTTTGAAATTCACCGAGATAGAGAGAGAGAGAATTAATGTTTAATGTCGCGTTCAGCAATATTCAGATATATAGCGACGATCAAACAAAATTCTAAGTATTCCAACAATGACAAGTCCACAACCCAACAATCCAAAAGTAATCAACACAACACACCAAAAGACATGCACATACATTAAAACTTATGCAACAAACCGATTTCTTTCAATAACCTAAAATACAGTCTTATTTTACCCGACTAAAAAGATCTTCTAAGGTAGCTGCTTGATAAAAAGAATCTTTACAATCTTACAATCCATACAGTCGAGACAGAGGGAAAGTTTATATGTTGTGGTAGATGAATTTCCTTCGAAACTCCGAAGAGTAAAGCTGTCACCGCAATATGTAACGAAATTGTTTAAATCCCGCATATAACTGTGTTTATAAGCCTCAGTATGAAGATTTATATTCAAAGAAACCGACTCTTATTCCACCTCTCGGAATTCATAATAACCCATACATTGTATAATTACGGTATTGCGGTATTAAACTTGATCAGATTTTACCGCAAGTAGACATTTCCCTGTCGAAACTCAAAAAGGCTGACACAAGCCAACTTGTGTATCAACAAGAATTTGGTCTAATATGAGAAAAGTATGAGTCGCATCGAGCTATATATACTGATGGTTCTAAAGACGGAGACAAAGTGGCGGGTGCTACTAGTTTTGCTTCTGAACCCCATCGATTGCAACAAAATTTATAGTTTTACTGCTGAACGCGAAGCTTTTTTGACGGCCTTGAAAGATATTGGGTCCAGCACAATTAAAAATTATGTCATTCTCAGACTCACTTTCATGCCTCTAAGCTATTAAGAATAGTTCTACAACTCATCCCTCCATCCTGAATATTCTACAGTTATATGACGGTGGAGCTGAACAGCAGTTTATTATTATTTATCTGTTGATTACCTAGTCATTTTGGCATCACAGGAAATGTTGATACAAAGTCCAAGGCAGCATTAGATAACAAGGTTAACCATCGTGGAGTCCCATAGAGCGCTTTCGTACTTTTTATCTGTGGCTATATGAGAAAGCTATTTCAAACTTTATGCTATGCAGAGGTTAACAACAAGCTTCATGGGTTTAGGAAAGCTATAGGCTGTACTCCGCTTAGCAGTCAGAATCGTTTTGATGAAGCTTTAATCAGGCATTGTGGAATCGGTCATTCGCGACTGACCCACGAACATTTATTAAAAATTGAACCAGCCGCGATGTGTATCACAAGTCATGAGAAATTCACAGTTAAATATAATTACAGAGCAGCTTATTTTATAAGTTCGTGTTATGGGTGAGGGAGGAGTTGATTTCTAGGTATTTGAGAGCTGTCGGTTTATTAAATGAATTTTAATTTTGAGTGTGTCAGTTCTTTAATGTGTTATCTATTACTTTTAGATTTTTGTTGGATTGTTGAGTTTTATTTGATATTACAAGCGTCTAGTCCGTCATTCATAATCCAGCCGTCGTCCATTAGAGAATATCCGCGCCCATAATCCAAAGACCTATTCCATTTTCCACATAACAGTATTAGCACCAAATTCAAAAAGACAATCATAGTGTACATAAACATAGGCTTGTTTCCTGCAAGAGAGAAGCGGTCAACAGTTTTCAATGATGCCGGCAAGACATCATGATGTTCCAAAAATATCAAATCCGTATCGCTGATCAGTATTCTTAATCCATAATATTCGTTGTAAAGTCGTCATCTAAAGAATGATGTATCTCAGTCACGCTTTGATTGTGACTGTTCATATGAGTACCATGAGGATCTTGAAGTACATGGGTTCATACGGCCCCTAGCCCCGGGTTAAGCGGAATTAGACACAAGTTACGAAACGTAGCGCCATAGATCTTGCACGCTACGTTCGTATTTTGCTATCAGCATGCGATATGTATCGCCAAATTTGAGAAACTTTGAGTGGAGGCGCTTGGTGGAATAGCCCTGTTTTATAAGTTTCTGCAACAATGTTTTGTGACGTTGATTACAATCATCACATTTAACACAGGATCTAGCAAATGCTACTAAGCGAGATATGTATACGCCATATGCAGGTCCCACTGGAATATTACTATCCAGAAAGGGATAGTTTACGATGTCGAAATTGTAATCATCTCTTTTGTCATAAAGTCGACGAGAGAGAATGCTCGCTTCATTTTTATAGAGATAGAGATCTAAATAAGATGTGCCTGTAGGGCTATCTGTAGTTTCCTTCAAATCCAGTGAAGGTGGATATATATCCTTCACTGCGTCATTTATATAGCGATTATCCACAGCGAGAAGATCGTCTATATAGCGTTTGGTGAATGAGAAGGAACGGGCTTTGAATGGATCGGTTTTTGAAAGCGCCTGCATATAGTCATATTCATAAGAGAACAGATACAGGTCAGCCAACAGGGGTGCACAATTAGTACCCATTGGAATACCTATATGCTGCTGATATATTGTGTTGCCAAATTTCACATAGATATTTTTAATGAGAAATTCAAGCAACTCTATAAACAAAGAAACATCCCATGAATGATATCTCTTGTATGTAGTCGAGCTAAAGAATGCGTTATGGCTTCCGACATTAATATATCTACGATCAGTTTTCTTGAACACAGATACTATTAATGAACTTATACGGTCAATAAGGTCCTGATGAGGGATTGTAGTATAGAGAGTCGAGAAATCCCATGTGGATACATGTCTGTACGGTATGTGACCTTTAGCATCAAGCTCTTCCGTAATCGCTCAATAGCTGAAATATTGCTGAACGTGACGTTGAATTTAATTCTCTGGCTCTCTCTCTCGTCGTAGAGTCGACCTAAAAGAAAGTTCTGTTCATTCTTGTAAAGATACAGGTCCAGATACGATGTTCAGAAATTTCTTTCAGATCCTGTGAAGTGGTGTGTGGAAGACGCGTCTGGTAGGAACTAGGCGATGTGAAATGTTTTTGCTACAATTGCTACATAATCAAGCGGCTGCTGCATAGATGTTTCATCTGGCATAATGAGCGACAACCCTGTTTGGGGGTTGAGGTTGGCCTTTTAAACGCTTTCATTTCCAGTGTAAATATCCAGTCTGAAAGTTAGTTTCGTTTTCTACTGGCCATTTATTGCTGGCCACCCCAAAACCCATAATTACTCGTGATTGGCCATCCATAATTACTTTTGAGGCACCACCCATATTTGCTTGTATGTGACCACTCATAGTTACTTTGGGTGACGACACATAATTGTTAAACGTTGGCCTTCTAAATCCCTCACTGAACGCGTCGTTAAACCTTAACTCTCTCTCTCTCTCTCTCTAAATTCCTCATTTCCGGCGTGAGTATATCCAATCAGAAAACCAGTATCATTTCTGCCGGCCAGCTTTGGTGGCCAACACTAACTACTGTTGGGTGACAACCTATAATTGCTTGTGGGTAAGAAAAAAAACTCGTAAAAAAAGTTGATGTAATCTTCATTGCAGGTGTGTTGTCAGCATGGTGTATTTCGGATTGCTTCTCAACAGCGGCTATCTGTATGGCGGTGTACATCTGAATTTCTTTCTGTCCATCCTTGTGGAATCGTTCGCGTATATCGTATGCCTGCTGTTGTTGGACAGACTAGGAAGAAAGGCTCTCCATGTGTCCTCTATGTTGGTTGGAGGAATCGCCTGCTGTTGTACGATATTCACCGTACTTTACCTGCCAGAAGGTATTTTAGAATTATATTAAGGTAGTCGTAAACCAGTTTCCTGGATCGAACAAAAATGAGTTTACAGCTTTAGTTGGAATTTCGACTTAGCCCTATGAATATCGATTCAATTAAGTATTTAAAATACCTCAACACCGGAGATCAATATTATCATACCACCATCCGTGCGAAAGGCCATTAGTGCGTTATTAGTCCATCAGCTTGTTTAACATTACCGAATGTCCATTCGGCGAAAGAAATCAGTTCATCAATCATGAGTATGAGTTTGGGCATCGTTCATAGAAATTATACGGATGTAGTATCCACTTATTGACAGGATCATAAACAACTCTTCTCTCCATAGATTATCAAGTGATCACCACAGTTCTGGCCCTAATAGGAAAACTTGGAGCTTCCGCAGCGTTTGCGGTCATCTACATATATTCTTCGGAACTTTTCCCCACAGTTATACGTAACGGTGGTATGGGATTATCATCGATGGTTTCCAGGATAGGGAGTATGTCGTCTCCATATCTGGCTGATATGGTAAGATTTCTAAACTAGTGACTCAAATTATACAGTCTGAATCAGTTGTAAACTCAACATATCAGTAGCACAAGCCGTTCCAGAGCCAGAATGGCCTTCAAAGTTTTCAACCTCTATTCAGAGTTTCTCAAATTCTGTGATGAATATCGAACAATGACTGAAAATTATATCGTCATGGACAAGATCTCTGCCGCTACGTTTTGTAACTTGTGTCAAATTCCACTTAACTCGGGGCTAGGGGTCGTTTCTATATCATGTGTTTTTCATCTCCAGGGTGTTCAAATGGACAACCACAATCAAATTAAGCATTTGATTGAGATACATACTCTGGAAAAGGTCTTGGTCATTGATTGCCCTTTTGTGTAAAAAAACATCATGTCTTGCTGACACGACTGAAAAGTTTCGACCGCTTCACGCTTGTAGGAAACCATCACCAAACCGTGTTTCTATTATTTTTGTTTCATAAACATTTGGAACTTGTACTAATTATAAATGTCGTACAAAATAGGTGCTTTGAATATGGACGAAGGCTGAATATTGAAAGCCGGATCTGACGCTTACTATTTTACCCCCTACTGACAGGATTTCTACACACCCACTGTACTGGCATTTGTCTTTGTATTGCGAGAAATATGCACATGATGAATTTACAAATATACATATACATATTAGTAGAATGCTGATTTTCCCAAGATTATAAGATTTGAAAAACAAATCGAAAGTTTTTTTTCATTTTTTTTTTGGTGAACGTTCACTAATGCGAAACATTTGTGGTGATGTACAATAGACCTAAACAGTTTTTGGGTTTCAATGTTGCATTATTGCGACTGTGAAACAGTTGTCATGATGACGAAACTTCATCGGATGCTGCATTTGTAGCATGCCGACTTGCAATAGTTCAGTCAAATACCGGTTATATTATATATATATATTATATAACTACCTCAGATAATTATTGATATGGATTTTCTACAAGTAAGCGGGGTTGTACTAAATTAAAGAAATAAATATATGTCACTACATCCTGCGACGCATGTTCCGCAGTCAGAGTATGGCACTGCAGGTAGGATCTGAAATCGATAATGGTTGTCAGTAGGGGATTCTTTTATTGAACTTTTTAGCGTGTTATGGGTATTGTTGGAGTTTGAAGAAAGGTCCCTCGTGATTGGTACAGATCCGAGAAACCGTAGTGCAAGTTCCTCGATTTGAGTCTCTAGATCGAAATGCAAAAATCTTTTTTTTCAATTCAAATGAGTTATATTTCTGACAGCCTTGTAATATTATGCTTGATGTTTAGCGCCAGCTTCTCTATGTAATAATTTTAATATCTCTAAGTGTGTCTTACGTGTCCACTCTTTAATACTTCAGCTTCGTTTAGTTATACATTAACTGGTAATTCATATCCTGTTAATTCGTATGTTTATCTTAGTAGTTCTAATACTGTAGAACTGTATATTTAACATATTGTCAACAGTATGTTGGCAAATCAGATTACATCTGAGGGTGAATGGTCACAGACAATACGTTAGAAAAAAGTAATTGCTTATAGGTCAGTTTATTTCTGTTCCCGACTATGGCTGTGACACCTTTATATTCAGATCAAAGACATCGTCTACACATCTACCAAGGAATCCCCCTTTCCATTTAAGAGGAAAATCCAAAAGAGGGAACTATTCTGTATGCTAGAAGTCTTTCTGTGTGGTTTAAAAAACAATGTCAAAGGTTTCGGCAACAAACTGCAATTCAAATTTATACTTGGGATTGTCAAGATATAGCGTATTTCTGATAGATTCGTCCAGTGAACATAATCAGAACATCCCAAGACCGGTTAACCTTGAAACTCAAATACTAGGATAACGGATTGGACATACTTAATTTACCACGAATCCAGAATGCCGTGTCAAACTATAAACTATTTTAAGTTCACAGAATCCCCGTGCATTTTCAATTACTCAATATACTGTCAAGGCGTTTGACTGGAACAAACGCCAAAGTCGCCTTACTATCTATACACCATGCAAACATTGTGACTGGTAACTTTGATATAATGATTGATGATAACCCAAAACACTCCCGATGAAGACAAACAAATGTATAGAGGCGAGCAAAATAAACCGCAAGGCCGACCGGAAAATAGTCCTAACTTCACTGGAACAGTACGTTATTGGGTGGACAAAGCGGGAAAAAGTTGAATCAACTGTACTCGCTGCGTGGCTGGACCTCAACAACAGCAAGTTCCTTGAAACAATCCACCATATTAATAGACGTACTTTTTCCAAGCCAAACAATTGGGAAACATCAATTCGCAAGAAGTTCTGGCAAATCTCCAGACTATATTCGTCATAGTCCCAGCAGACGAAGCTCCAAATAATATAATATTCATATGTAAATATTACTGTTACCAAGTGCTGGTTGCGGAATTGTGTATACACACACTATCATTGAATACATCTACTTACTTCCCAACTGTATTTACTCTGGAAAATTTATTTAGAAATCACAACATTTTTCTCAAGAGAAGAGATATTTGTCTTCCAAGCACTCGATATACCAAAAGTGCACTGGACACCAAAAATGCATAAAACACCATACAAGGCTAGATTCATAGCTGATTCCATGGGCTGCACGACCAAGCTTCTCTCAACCCTGTTGACGATGCCCTAAAGGAGGTAAAAGCTTTTGGGATAGGTATTGACCCATCATTTCTAACAACTAGCGTTGAACGTATGCGAATATTCAAAAGTTCAAAATCTCTTGCGAAAAGACACATATAGTACAGACATATATCCACATAGAATTTCTCGATCTTGTACAGTACAATCCCTAATCAGGACAAAATGACAATTTAATCTAATTTATGACAAAAGAGATGATTACAATTTCGACATCGTAAACTATCCCTTTCTGGATAGTAATATTCCAGTGGGACCTGCGTATGGCGTATACATATCTCGCTTAGTAGCATTTGCTAGATCCTGTGTTAAATGTGATGATTTTAATCAGCGTCACAAAACAGTGTTGCAGAAACTTATAAAACAGGGCTATTCAACCAAGCGCCTCCACTCAAAGTTTCTCAAATTTGGCGATACATATCGCATGCTGATAGCAAAATACGAACGTAGCGTGCAAGATCTATGGCGCTACGTTTCGTAACTTGTGTCTAATTCGCTTAACCCGGGGCTAGGGGCCGTATGAACCCATGTACTTCAAGATCCTCATGGTACTCATATGAACAGTCACAATCAAAGCGTGGCTGAGGTACATCATTTTTAGATGACGACTCTATAACGAATATTATGGATTACGAATACTGATCAGCGATACGGATTTGATATTTTGGAACATCATGATGTCTTGCCGGCATCATTGAAAATTGTTGACCGCTTCTCTCTTGCACGAAACAAGCCTATGTTTATGTATACTTTTGTCTTTTTGAATTTGGTGCTAATACTGTTATATGGAAATGGAATAGGTCTTTGGATTATGGACGCGGATATTCTCTAATGGACGACGGCTGGATTATGAATGACGGACTAGACGCTTGTAATTTATTGACCGTCTTAGTTCATTAATAGTATCGGAGTTTCACATAACTGATCCCCTATATATTAATGTCAGAAGCCATAAAGCATTCTCTAGCTCTATTACATGTACATACAGGGAATATAATTCATGGAATGTTCCTTTGTTCATAGAGTTGCTTGAATTTCTCATTAATAATATCTATGTGAAATTTGGCAACACAATATATCAACAACATATAAGTATTCCAATGGGTACTAATTGACCACCCTTTTGGATGACCTACATCTGCTATCTTATGTATACGACGCAGACGCTTTCAAAAACCGATCATTTCAAATCCCATTCCTTCTCATTCGCCAAGTGCTATATAGACGATGTTCTCGCTGTGTATTATCGCTATATAAATGACGCTGAAGATTCACTGGATTTGACGGAAACTGCAGATAGCCCTAACGGCGCATAATATTTAGACATATACCTCAATATAACTAAAGTTTGCCTTCTCTCTAGACGACTTATGACAGGAGAGATGATTACAATTTCTAAATCGCAAACTATCCCTTTCCAAACAGTAATATTTCAGTTGGGCCGGCATATCGCGTATGCATATCTCGCCTAGTAGCATTTCCTAGTTCTCCTGTAAACTGTGAGGATTTCAATCAACGCTACAAAATTTTATTTCAGAGACTAATGATTACACATGTACCACCAAGCGCCTTCACCCAAAGTTTCTCAAATTTGGCGATACGTATCGCATGCTGATAGCAAAATACGAGCATACGGTTCAAGATCTATGCGTTACGTTTCGTAACTTGTGTCTAATTCTGATTAACTCCTGGCCTGGGGTGGTATGAATCCATGTACCTCAATATCGTCATGGGGTTGAACAGGCGCAATCAAGGCGTCACTGAGATACATCGTTCTCTAGATAACGACTTTAGAACGCAAATCATATGGATTAAGAATACTTATAAGCGATACGAATTTCATATTTTTGAACACCATGGTGATTTGCCTGCATCAGTGAAAACTACTGATGGCTTCTCTCTTACAGGAAACTCGCCTATGTTTATCTATACTATGATTTGTTTTATTAGGTGCTAAGACTCTTGTATGAATTAGATCCTTGGATAATGGACGCAGAAATTCTGCAATGGACGACGGCTGAATATTGAACGACGGACTGTTTTGAGAAAGCAAAACAACAACTTTATTTTGGCGAAAAATGAATGAATGACAATATGCAAAGATGATTGGATCATATAACGGTGTGTATTATGGTTGTGAATCACGCTTCTGAAGGCTTTTAGTATATAGAGAAGTTGTTGTAAGGAGTGCTATTTCCACTCGCCTAGACCAATTTTAGGAATGTGCGTAGGAGTGTGGTGTGATCACACTCCTCAAAAACGAATGACTGATGTCATGGTGTCTATATCTCAGCCACTCTTTTTCGTAGATGTTCATCTGGACGGATGAATGAACACACAATTAAACGCAACGCAAAAGGTGCCGGAGTACTGACAAGAAGTAATATTACCCCACGGACGAAGATATTGGCTGCATATTTCAGAAACATCGCAAGAATCATGAAGTCATGATTTGTATCCCAGCCACGCTTTTATAGTAGCTGTTGATGCGGAGATGATCACACGGCTCCTAGCACCGGCTTGAGCGGTATTAGATACAAATATTTCAGAACGATGCTGTCATAGCCCTATCACGTCATCTGTTGGAAAATGATGAACTATTTGACCGCCAGATAGAAAAGAACGGCATAAACGAGGGAGTAGTTATTGGATCCGATTGGTATTCAGAACATATACCTGTGATGCACGACACCGACCAATTAATCGCGTCATTCTACACCAAGTTCACAAATCACAAAGCTACAATCACAGTGATTGGTACCTAGGGTAAGCCTCGTGGACGAAACGTCCACCAACAGAATATCACCATATAAAGACAACAATTAAACGCAACATTAAAAGGCTGATGAAAACTCCCAAACACGTTCAACACATGTCGTGTTAATGAAATCTGGTTAAGACGGTAATAATCATATTTGTGAGCGACGCGAAACATAATAACTTCATGATATAATATTTGGTCACTTCCTGTGCGATAGAACGAACGATCGATCCATTGCCCGAATTGTTATATCGAGATGTTCATGTAATTAAATAATAAAAATTCACATTGATTGCAATCTCTCATTCCAAGGGAAAACTGATTCCAGGGTCATTTGGAGTCGCCCTCCCATTGATGGTATTTGGCCTAGCGTCTGTTGTGGCTGGTCTGGCCTCGTTAGCTTTACCAGAAACCTTGAATAGAAAGTTACCAGAGACGATCGAAGATGCGATCACGTTTGGAAAGTAATTGAAGGATGTTATTTATGTTGTCTATTGATCGACGCCCATACCTAGTTTCAGTAGTCATATAAAAAGTTTGAACTTTCATGACTATATTTCCTGTGATCGTAAAATTTTACTGGACTATTTATGATTCTGGCATTGTATCAGAACTTCTTATTCATAGTTTATGTATCATCCCAACAGCACTGTCTTTTCCATGGCAGTCCACAGCAGAGCTATATTTAAATATTTCTTGTACCATACAGGCAAAGGACCATGGGTTCGGATGATTCCAGAAGCAGCCGTGATGACATTGGAATTAGCCCGAAGAGGATCGAGGGAAAGAACAATCCTGCATCTAACGTGGAATAAATACTTGTAACGAGAGGACAATAACGTTTACCGTTACCATTTTGTACGTCGTGAACTTTTTGCTATCATATTAAGATTAATTCAGTACTGATGTGTTAAATTTGGCCAAGAATATATGAAACTAAGAGACACCCGCCGTAAGCGAAGATGGGCATATATATCCGCATCGGTAGGTCCATAATTTTCTGACGAAGAGTTTTTGGAAACAATTGCCAAAATCTATAATGAACGAACTTCATGCCTCTCTCCGGAAAGCTAACAATTATGTTGCAGGCCCTGATAATATTCATTTTCGACTTTTAAAACATCTAACGAAATCTTCTGTAGGAACCGTATTACTCATATTTTACATACTTTGGGTGACAGAAGACTTTCCACTGTCATGGCATAATGCCATTGTTATACCAGTCCTTAATCCTGGCGGTAACCATACAAACCCAGGTAATTGTCGTCCAATTTCACTGATTAGCTGTGCTTGTAAAACAATGGAACGCATGGTCGCCTTGTTTGGTACCTTGAAACTGAAAGAAACTTACTGATATTGAAGCTGGTTTCCGTAAAAATAGAAGAACCATTGACAGTTTAGTTGCATTAGATTCCTATGTCAATAATGCTTTCCCAAAGAATAAATATGTGTTTTCTATTTTTATTTTATATTTTCATTTAGAAAAGGCCTATGATACTACTTGGAAATACGGGATTTTAAAAGACCTTCAGGTTATGAGATTAAAAGGACGTTTACCCAGTTTTATATCCAACTTTCTGAATAATAGACAATTTCTGATAATTTCAATCAATATCAAGATGTCCCACAAGATAGTATTTTGTCTATTATTCTGTTTAGTATCAAGACCAATAGCTTAGCTGCAGTTTTGAATAAATCAATTGATCCTGTAGCGGTAAAAGTATACACAATATTGAGAGAACATTACAACTTTTTCTAAACAGAATTCATAAATGGTTTCTAGAAAATGGTTTCAATTTCTCCAGAGCTGAGACAAATTGTGTACACTTTTGTAGAAAGTATTTCCAGCACACACATTCAGTACTTACATTAGATGGAACTGAATTCAAGGTAATAAAAGAAGTCAAATTCTTAGGAATATTGTTTGATCACCGCATATTCTTATCTTATCGCATATAAATTGCTTGAAAGCTAAATGAACGAAAGCTCTTGATTTGTTGAAGGTAGTTGCCAGCTATAAGTGGCGGGCAGATCAACAGACGCGCCTCCATTTATATTGATCACTTGTTCGTTCTGAGCTTGATTACGGCTTTTACAACGGTGCACGGAAGTCAAACTTGGCAAAGATAGATCCTATGCTCCATCAAGGAATAAGATATTTTAAATTATTTGAGAGAGAATCTCTCTCTCTCTCTCTCTCTCTCTCTCTCTCTCTCTTCTCTTCTCTCTCTCTCTCTATCTCTCTCAAAACATCACCTAAAGAAAGCTTCTTTAGAATTTCGAAATCCTAATTGCTCAAATCCTGCATATAACAGTTTTGTTTAAATCCACAATTCGTGGATAATTTATTTGAATAAACCCTCCATTATTCCGCCTTTTGGAACTCTTTTGAAACCACACATTGTAGCAGCTGGTATTTATCTTAGTCAAATTTTACCTAAGAAACAGTTTCACCATGGCAGTTAGCCAGACCAGAGGTAGATATTACAATGACGAAATATCAAACAGCAGACATGAGTCATCTCGAGGATACACAAGAATTTGGTCCATTGAGCGAAAAACACAGATCGCATCAAGCTATTTATACAGATGGTTCTAAAGATGGCTAGAGTAGCGTGTGATACTATCTTTCGTTCCAAAACTAAATTGGAGTGATATGCAAGAGGTGGGAAAAATTGACATCTAGCGACTAAAAAGCAACCATATTACTCTACAGGAAACCATCCCACGGCACCTAACATTCAGACCCGAGAATACGATGTATTCTCGGACATGGCCTTAGCATCTCAGCCGCGCTCTTATTCTCGGACATGGCCTTAGCATCTCAGTCGCGCTCTTATTGCTGATGTTCATGTGGAGATTATGAAGTGTCCTCACGGGCTTAAGCGGAATTAGATACGCTAGCTCGGGAGCTGTGTTGACAGGTCAGCTCGAGCAATTCACCTGATGCTAATGGATGGGCATCATGGACGATTGGTGGAGTAAACGCCTGAACATGGTGTGAACTATCACTGCAATATATCACAAAATTGCGATTCAATCACTCGAATCCTGCATATAACTGTGTTTTCAACCCTCAGTGCGTGGATTCCTATTCAAAGAAACCCTCCATTATTCCACCTCTTGGAATTCGTATGAAACCACACATTGTAGCAGCTGGTATTAAGCTTGATCAAATTTTACCTAACAAGCTCTCGTCAATTTCATCATGGCAGTTAGCTAAACTAGGAGTAGATATTACACTAACGAAAACAAAAGGCAGACACGATCCAGCTCGTGTATACACAAGGTTTTGGTCTACCGAGAGAAAAATACAGGTCGCATCGGGCTATTTATACAGATGGTTCTAAAGA